>JBBMFX010034646.1:0-11841 GCA_037832545.1 Rhabdalestes septentrionalis
GCCATATCTGTACAGAAATGTGTGTGTGTGTGTGTGGGGGGGTGGGGGCGGGGGTGGAGTGGATGTGTAATGGTTGTGGTGAAACTTTCTATTTCAGAGGACTCCTTCACAACTAAACATTAGAAGCCATATCGTCCCTGTAAATTACTGTATCCTGTTGGTATGCCAGGGCGATTATATGGAGCTTCAGGTTGGTATCAGAACACTAATAAAATTCTATACCATTACACAGAGTAGTATTACTGTGATTTAAGAATATTTAAATTCAGACAAAGCTATTGACCCTGTGGTCCTGAAGGATAATACTCTTACAAGCCTGGTATGGCCTGATATTTTTGGACTATTTTGTTTGTCTGTGTAAATACACAGATGGAACTCATATAATTTGCTGGGATACATTAGTAAAGTGCACAGAACGTAAAACAAGAACATTTTAAACACTGTTACCTATAAATGCTTCTTAAACTGAAAATCAGTTTGTGTGTATATATGCATGTGTATGTACACACACTACGCTATTTGACCATATAATATATATAGACTATAAAGGTAAAAGTATTGGGAAAAACCTGGTTTTCAGGGTTTGGGATAGGCCCCTTACTTCCAGTGAAGAACAATCTTAATGCCTCAGCAGACTGAAGTTTTAGACAATGCCACGCTTCCAACTTTGTGAACACAGTTTGGGGAAGAACCTTTTCTATTCCAGCATAACTGTGTCTCAGTGCACAAAGCGAGCTCCATAAAGACAGAAAAAAAAATATATATATATATAGACAAATGTATTGGATGCCTGTTGAATAAGTGCTTTGGTTTTTGATAGTTGTCCACCCATTTAACTTTAACTTTTATGTGATTTGCTTTGAATCTATACTGGACTCTGTCTGACACTGGTTTTGATCAGATATGACCCGCTCCTGTTTACCTCCATCCACACTATATATTTCACTTTTAACACTATCACTGATCTGAGATAAGCCACAACAGACACTCTTCCCATTCAGAATGGGAGTAGCATTTTTCTGAGGAAATCGCAGAGGGGGTGTATTTCTTCTGAGTCACATGTGTACTTTTTTGTATTTTGTATTTTATACATAGTCTTACCTCTCCATGACAACCTCTCAGACAAGAAGTTATAATTATAAATAAGCTCCTGGGTGCTAATTTTAATTAATGACTAGTGTAGTGGTGAGTTTTACTTTCAGACGAGTGTCAGTTGACCTTTAGATGTGTGTTGAAATCACACCCTTATCTACTGATCCAGTGTCTGGATTTACTGTATGTCTGAAAGTGTCACTCTTTTCAAATCCAGACAATACAGTAAGTAAGTAAGTAATGAGCATAAACATTTTTCATGCTGTATATTAAATCTGTATATTTTGCTTAGGTAAGCACTGATTGCAGACAGTGTGCTCAAACAGTATCAGATTTACTTTGGTCTTGATAAGGATATTTCGTGTCTGGGATCATCCAGTGTGTTAAAAAAACACACTTTACAGGTTTGTGTGGTTTCTTAATGTTGGGACCCTTATAAGTAACAACCATGTGCACATGGGCAAGTTCAGAAAAAAACATGTTCTGCAGGTTTTGTTGCGATTCAAGATTCAGGATACTTTAATTGTCCCATACAACCTGTTGTGAAATCTCCTGAATCAACCTGGTAGACTGTGCAAAAAAGTTATTAGATCATTTAAAGGGGACAGATTACACCTCTTTTTAAACAAGTTATAATAGGTCAATGGGATACACAAATCATGTTCATGAAGTTCTTTGCACAAAATCACTCTCACATCAAGAGATCTCACTAGCCCTATGCTTGACAATTTCAGTCTTTTCCAAAATGACTCATGTCACTTTTATGCAAATACGCTGTTGCTGGCCACGCCCACCCATCCCATGCTTACACTGCGTGTTTACCACATGTGAAATTGGCAGAAAACAGAGGTGCTATCCAGCCCTACACGTTGGACCCCAAGTTGGATACAGAGCGAGATGAACACAACACTTCATGTGTGACTTGCCTTTGCCTATAGCCATAGTGCTCGGCCATTGAATCGGCTTCTAGAAGCACATGATTCCTGACACCAAAATCTTTCAATTGATTCACAGAAAATGAATGGACATTTCTTTTTTCGTGCTTGGACTATTTATAGGGGCAGTCGAGACGCAAATGGACATACAAAAGCTGGCAAATTTTGAGTTTTGCATAATATGTCCCCTTTAAATTAAATTTCAGAGAAATTAGGAAAGGCTAAACTATAATAATACAAATATACCTTTCAGATATATAAGCAGTATATTACAACTAAGCAAATATAACAGACATTTTGAACAGAAGCAAATGTAAGGCATGGGCTTACCTTGAATGCGCTTTGAAACCTGGCCGATTATTCATTTTGTTTTGACAAGCCCATGTATAGTGTACTTAATTACCAGACATGGAGTGAAAGTTTGCATTACTTCTCAACCCATACATCATGGCCTCGCTGAAATTCCTCTTCGAGATGCAGACAGTTGATGATTGCTGATCAACCCAAATGCATGTCAGAGTCAAACATATTTATGTTCTTCTGTGGTTGCTGCAGTGCTGTGTATTTTATTCGCATGTACTTTAGAACACTTATCAAAAAATTATTATTTAATTTTGCCTTAAAATAAAGTTGCCCCTTATAGTCTCACATGAACACAGCATAGCACACAGTGTGAACAGTGTGAAATTATTTCACTGCTATTAACCCATTCAGCAAGTGAAACTGTGGATTGCCACCAATAAGGGGCACCCCGGGAGCGTGTGGGGACGGTACCTTAGTAGTACCACGAGCAGTCCAGGGATTCAAAAGCATGACCTTCTGATCATAGAGGGGGCAGTGTGGCCCAGTGTATTCATACCATATTTTATATTGTTCTTTGTGTTTGTGCAATTGTAGCATTAGCATTTTCCTCCAGGCTCAATAAGGCAGAGGATTCAAAGCTGTCACTGTGGATGTGGAACGCATGTCGTAAACACATCTCCACAGTTAAAGCATGGAACCATGGTATGAAACCATATGTAAACATAGGTCCATGTTAAAAAACAAAGCTGTGTTTACAAAGTCGTTGTTTTCCTTCCTGTCGTTAAGCGAAAAACGAGCAGCACGGGAGTCGGCTCAGGTACAGCCGAACATGAAATGTGTTTTGGACACTAATACCTATAATTATTTTTGATGGCGGTATCTTTTAAAGGAGAGTCAGGCGCACAGCAAACAATTCCCACGTTTCTCAGGTTTCAGGGTGAGTGTGTCGCCAGTGGTTTGACACGAAAATTAAAGTAATCTCATCAGGTTTTTTTTTTTTAATCACCCTTTCGTTGCTTAGGGCGTCTCCCTCTTTAAGCCCTTATATCCCTCTAATGTATCGCAACAAATCCGCATATTAATTGAATCATGTTCCCTTTGTTTCCATTTCTTAACTGACTTTCTTCTGTCACGTCATGGAATGACTCGTCTTTTTTTTACTTTGGTTCTCTCGATACACTTTAATTGTATACGCGAACGTGAATACCACAAAAACATTTTTTGTTTTTGGAAAAGGCTTTGTAAGGAGAACAGTTTTTGAAAGTGGAGCAGTTATGAGAACATTGATTTTTTTTCCCCCCATCAGCAACAGATTCATAATTGAATGAAGGACAGATTAGATAAACCTGATACTGGCTTTCTTAGGAAGAGATTTGGAAATGTTGACTTGGGCACCCTTGACTGTCACCCAAGATAAGCAGCAGGTGGCACTAAACATCATTAGATGTTGGCCGCTTGCCCTTCCAACACTAGCAATGTAAGGCTAACAAATAATAGAAGTGGTAGAAATGGGTCTTACAGCAACAACTTAGTGACAGGTGAAATAACACAGAAGAGTTTGTGTTGGATGATATCAAGCTGTGAGAGACTTCAGGTGGAATTTTTCCTGCATGGTGCTGTATAAGCAGTCGTGTTTAGCTCTCCTTAACTCCTCCAGGTGAGGATGGGGTACCAAGTCATAGGACATAGCCAGTAAGTGCACCAGAATACACTAAAGTGCATTCTTAATATAAGCGGACTTGCGTATTGTTATCATAGCACTCCACAGACAGCCATGGAAAACAAACATAGGAGACTGCATCATTTATTTTCTGGTTGTTTTTGTAATTTTTGGGAGTGTGTCAATGAGAAATGTGCTTGTTACTGTTGTTACTTGACTCAAAAATAATGCAAAAATAATAAATAATATGGTAAATAACCTGGTAAATGTTGAACCACACAACACCCTTACTTCATTATTACAACTGCAGCAGTTAAAACCATG
This sequence comes from Rhabdalestes septentrionalis, assembly GCA_037832545.1. Taxonomy (NCBI): domain Eukaryota; kingdom Metazoa; phylum Chordata; class Actinopteri; order Characiformes; family Alestidae; genus Rhabdalestes; species Rhabdalestes septentrionalis. The sequence continues at coordinate 4,315 of JBBMFX010034646.1, forward strand.
ATGTTAAGAGCAGAGTGTGTGCATGTGTGACTCTGTTTCTTCCCATAATTCATCCCATGCTCTACAAACACTACTGCACTCACAACACATATGGAGGCGTTTATTTTTACACACACACACTGCAATAGTTCAGAAAAGAATACTAACCTGTGTGTTTTACACACACACTGCAGCAAATTGTACAAACAGTGAACAGAAAAAAGGGAAAAGTAGTCTTTTATTTTTTTTCCATGGCTGTTTTTGCTCTTGTTTTTACCGTCTAAAGAGAAAATATGTGTGTTGTTTGAATCTACGTGCTTCTAGTTCTTCTAGTATGTGTTTGAGTGTAAGCTTGTAAAAGTTGAAATCACCTTAGACTGTGATAGATATGTTAATGTGTTAGTACCAGTGTGTTATTAAAATTTAAACCTAGCTGGGGAACACCAATATATCAGCACTGGATCAGAGGATTGAAAGTGAGCCTTATGCTGCCCTCAGGTCCGGTTGGAAACATTGTGTTTGAATATTATGTTGTGTTTGAATATTATGTTCAGTGCCACACCAGAGTCGTAATAACTCTTGGAAAACTGATTTTTCTTTGAGCCCTGGCTTTTTTGAATAGGTGGTATGTTAAAGAAGAACAGAGGTTTCTAATATTCATGTAGAAAACTGGGTGCGTTTTAGATCTTCTGGAGCCACACATGAGGACTACAGGGTCTCTTCCTTATTTAATATCAAAGGTGGAGAGCTTATAAGGTAAGATGAGAGAAGATAAATCTGTATTAGTCCCACGAGTGGGAAATTTGCATTATCATGGCATAAAGTGGACAGTACAGCAATATGAAATAGTAGTACATGTAATCACCACTGTATTTACAGTAAGAGTCCCGAGTAATTGGACCATTACAATGAAGTCGCCTTAAATACGTGAGCAGTTATTGAACATTGTACTTTATTCTTCTTCTTGGTCTTTTTATATGCAGCAGAGTAATGACTTCAAGGTACCTAACATGACATAGACAAATAGTAACTGTACAAAGTGACCAAAGTTAACAGTGAATCAGAATACTTCCATCCCTGTGTCCTGTATCATGGAAATTTGAGTGACGTGCGTTGTAGCTGACTGCAGTTCATCGAAACTAGACTTGCCTAAACTTATCTCTTGTGATGTACATTTTGTATGTAGGTGGTGGATATACCTAGAAACAACGCAAACAGTAGTTACCAGTAGTCACTGCTGTAATGGATCTGAAGAACATCCTATAACTGATTCATCATTCTGCGTCTGTCTGAACTTGATGTGGTTTTGGGAGAAGGGGGGGTCTGTGCGATCACGCCGGATGATGCCTGTATGTTCTTTGCTAGGTTTGGTAAGTTCTCCAGCCAGTTCTACCAGATTTAGGGCCGAGTCAGATTTAACTTTAAATGCTATGAGGCAGTGCTGCAGTTACACCTGTGTGATGCAAATGTGGTACCTGCCCTTCAGAACAAGCTACACCACTTAATAGTTCTAGAACAGAGCAAAGCTTGTAATTATGTTTTAAATGAGTATTAGATGGCACGCTTTCTCCAAACCTGGTTTCTGATTGTAAGATTTGCGCACAAGTCGTAGATTTAAAGAACATGTTAACTAAAATTTCGCTCATGGGCCAAACCATTGATCTCCATCTGAGATTTACTTGGCAAGATACATTGTGAAATTTTAGGCCTGTGTCTTTTGTCGTTTCTTAGAACTTGAGAAAAGTGGGTGCGACCATCCTTTTTTAACGTGAGAAAAAAAATGTGAAAGCTGTTTCTTTTGAATTTTCGTTCCATGAATCAGCTTGAAGGATTAGACCTTCGTTTGCGGTGGAGCTAAAGCAAACTCCTTGACGTTTTGCTATTTGTTGCTTATATAACAGCAAACTAGCCCTGAAATTTTTTGGAAGTTTTTATTTGTAATATATTTTTTAAAGAGGACATTTCACAAAAAAAACAACAACAACAGTGCAGTCATAAAGGTCATTTAAAGGCCAAGGCCTGCAACAAATAACAATATATCAACACTCCTTTTCTGTCTTGCTTTCTAAAAGTGTGCCCTTACATTACATAAGAAAACTATTTTGCATATGGGGTATGCGTGTTTATAACCAGAATTTTTTTGCTTAATAATGTAGAGATAAGTAAGAAATAAGTAAGTAAATAAATAAATAAATAGTAATGTACCATTAATAATAGCAAAATAAAAATGAATAAATCATAAATAAAAATGTTTTTTTTTTTCTAAGCTGTTCAAACATCTACACATGTAAAGTTATATTTTATATCATTCACAATTGAAAAACAACCAGCACGATTCTATAGGCATATATACATATACATGTATACAAACCTATACAACCCTTGGTAAATATATTCTTAATGTTCTGTGATGCTTTAGTGGGGATGTTATTGTATGTTGACTAAATAAAAGGAAACTGTTTAAAAGCAGTTTTTAGTAGAGATTTACTCCAGCAAATTTCAGACACATTCCAATTTTTAGCCAAAAGCATTGTAGCCTAAACAGAATAACTTCCCTTAAAGAAGAAAAAAACGAAGCTCTATCACTTTATTTGAATTGATTTATTTAAATGGACTCATCCAGTAAGGTAGGAAAAATGAACAGATGTGAAAACTGTCCTTTTACATGCTGGATGCTGTTTTGACTGTGAGTGGTTATGGTAGTGGAGACAGGTGGAGTAAATCAGGAGGAAACACCCTCAGGTAACGCACACTCATGAATGTGTTGCTCCACTTCTCCCTATAAACTGCAGCGAGGCCTCGCCTAGCGTAGCCTCTGGGGTATGCGCAATCCAGGGTATGCACGGTTTTCTAGAGTTTCAGTTTGGCGCCGTTGCTGGCATCACAAAATGTTCAGAACACTTCCCTCTAAAGCCTCCCTCTAAAGACGCCACAAAGATCCTCTTTTAGAAATTATAGGTGGTTTAATATTTCTTTGTTACAAGCCTGCAAAACTCCACAATATCTGCTTGGTGATCTTTCCCAGTTCATTTCCTTGTGTGTTTCCTCTCTCTATTTACTGTCAAGGCATTAATAAGAATAGTAACAGTAAAGTGAATGTGCACTACCAGTCAAAATTCAACTCAGAGAAGAGTTTTATACATTTCCACCAATATTGAAGATGTTGAAGCTGACACTTTAAATTGTCAAAACCTTTTTATCTTTTATGCCTTTTATATTTAAAACCTTTTTTATGTATTTGTCATTACATTTAATTGACATTTTCCTCATTTGAAAATGCCACCTGCCAATTACACGGTTATAAACGTTTCTCGATGAACGGAGCAGTAGAATTTAAACAAAGACATAAATAAATATCTTTATATTGACAAAGTGAAGAACATTTCTGCTCATACTGAAAAGTATAATAGCAATGATATGGGAGTTAATAGTGAGCAATAAATCTTCCAATTTATGATACTTGCTGGATGGTCAAAACCACTTGTTGCTGAAAGACATAATTTTTTATTAATAGTTGTAGTAGTGGTAATAGTAGGAGTAGTTTCATTTTTAGAGCTGATTTTTGTAATAAAAAGAACTCAAATGCATAACTACCAGATCAACATTTCTTTAAATCGATCTTAGCAGTAAATTCAGCCTGACGTTTCCGAACTTATGACTGACGCTGTAAATGGTGGAATATCCTTTTGCAGTCGACCCTGTAGACCTTTATCGCTTCATCATTTCCATTGGTGTGTGTGTATGAGTACACCCCTCTTTCCCTCCCTGGGGTTGTTTTCCTACTCCACTTTCTTCCCTGGTGAATAGCCCTTATTTGCCCATGTCACAGGCTTGTAATGTCCCTGCGCTCGAGGCACATGCCTTGCATTCCAGCGGATCCTCGACGCACAGTTGTTGGGCATACCCCGCGTTTTTCTCTCTTTGGGGGCACGGATAGCTCACATTCACCCAGAAGCTGCCTGGGTGGGGGGGACGGGGGGGTGTTGTTTGGAGTGACAGATGCTGTTTTACCACTCTTGCCCCCTCCCACCAAAAACAGCTCAGAAGACTCACTCTGCTACCAACCAGTTCCACCTCTTTCACTCTATATTGACCAGGAAGAATGAAAATGGAATTCCACCAAACTGCACAAATGGAAAGTCAGTGGTTCTGATATGAATGAATTTTTTCATTTGCTCAAGTTATATCTGTCCTTGGTACTCTCATTTATTTTGATGTATATGATTTTTAGGCGTTTGAATTTATTCTCTACCTTATGAGATATAAAGCTCCATTCTATAGAACTGCACCATCATTAGTATTATCTGCACTGTTCTAAACAATTATCAGCTCATCATTAACATTTTCACCCAACGTATTACAAAATTGAATTGAGAAATGTATGTTTTCACTGTTTAGGGGAAAATGATTTGCTGATGTATAATTGTGTGTTGTACCACAATGGAAACAGAACGCAAGAGTAAACAACAACAAAAAAAAACAACTTTAACATTATGAAAAGCTAAAAGACAGGAATCAGCAAAACCCCTCAAAAACCACATTTCATTTATACTGTATATACATTATAGTATATTTATATGAAACCATTGTGGACAATTCACAGTTAACAAGCTGGGAGCTAAATTTGAGAACCTGCTTATTTTGGCATCACACGTTTTATATTCATGTCGGGTGATATCTGGCGCAGAATATTATTCAAAATATTATTTGTATCTCCCTTTTATTTGTTGTGTACTGATATACACCATTGAGTCAAGTCAATTTAAAAGAAAAATTCTTAGCAGTGCACCAGAGTCCCTTTTCGGCTAATGGAAATTACTTGAAATATCTAAACACAGATATCAACAAAACTGCATTGCATATTTTCTTATTACAAATGGCATCAATCAAAAGAGCTTTTAAAGGTGTTACAGGTTTTATGTTAGTTTTAAGCAAGGTGGTGACTTTTCTAAAAAAGTTTTCTAAAAACAGGTAGTGCTACATTCTTTGTATTTTTAAAGATACACAAACTGCCCACTAAATACACACCAGAGAGATGTGTCTGAAAGTTTGACACTCATAATGAATGACCTTTTGTGGAATTGCTTAGAAATGCGAGCAGGTATTTGCTACAGTTTTATTTTAACAAACTGTTCTTAGTGTCGATATGTTGGGTTGATAATAGTAGTAATACAAATTATAAATACAAATCTTTATTTGAATGATCTAAGCTGAAAATCATTGGTTATTTTTTTTATTAGTATTTTACATTATTAGCAACACAGTAATGCTGAATAGACTGGACTTTATTGATTAGGTGCATATTTTTCATGAATCATTTCTAAATGTATTTGTTGTTTGATTGAAATGCCCAATACAAATATAAATGGATTCATTAAACGTTACATTTTGATTATATAATTTAAAGTCACAAGTATATTTCAGCAATCAACAAGGTCTTTGCATGTGTGGAAACCTCAAGCCTGTTGATGGCACCTGTTAAAGACTTAAAAATATAATATGTTAATTTATTTAACACATTTTGCTCATCATGAGATTCCACATACATAGTAATATCTTTGTTTGAAAATACATTAAAAAAATATAAAAAATAGAGGTGTGTCCAGACATTTTACTGGCACTAATTATGCCATCTGAAAGTGCATTTACACTTTCAACAACAAACTTGCATGGTAGATCAAAAGTTTTTTGAGTGCCCTTTCTTTCTATCTGTGGTGGTCTCTGCTTCTCATGCTGACCAGAACATGAGCCCCCCCCTTGTAAAGTAGACAACGCATAGCTATGTCTACTAAGTGGATCAAAATGCAGATTGGATTTGGTGATGAAATGCACTGACCTTCATCATGCTCTTTGGAGCTTCATGGATTTTGAAGGCACCTACTACTCAGCAGTCAGTGACTACTTCAGTGTCATCCACCTCTTTTTGTCTATGTAACCTTTGCCCTTTCAAATTGGAGACCAAATGCTGTCCAGCAGTGTAATTGATGTAATATTATCCACTGAGATACAGCATAATTCGAGCGTGAAAACAAAATGAAAATAAAAATAAAAGAATGGAATGACAACAAAATCTTGACGTACCTAATTTTGGCAAAGCGGTTTCACCTTGTTTTCTCATTAGAAATAAAGTGTTGGTCGTTTAATACTGAAGGTGCCATGACATGTTGAATCTTGGAATTTTCTAGAGAAAAGACCGAAGGCAAGGCCCTAAAGTGGTCTCCTTACTTGGAGTACAATGCTTGCCAATACTTACGGAAAGTCATTTCTTCACCTTCAATCAAGCCAAGCCAGTTCTTGTCTTTTTTCTGTTTATATCCAGTTGTGGTTTGCATATTTTCTCTAAACGTTAATGGACCAAATACAAATGTTCTACCTCATTAATAGAGATTCTGATAATATTCTTTAATTAATAGTAAGTGGACTATTTTTTTATTAGTGTTGGTGTTGATTTTTGGCCTTTTATAATTTCAAATGGAAAAGCAAGTTGTCATTTTTACCTCAACTCAATCAGTTTGGTATTCAAATTTTGCTTCTTCAGTTTAGCACTGGAGATGTAAGAAAGTTGCATAACTAACAAGCAATAGAGGCAAAGTTTTTTTTCCCATATAAGAATACATGACCAGAATTTCTCTCAATCTATTCAAACCTCATCCAGCTAGTTATTGAATTGATGCACATTTATTAGTTTAATTTAGGGCACAGCATGTCTTACTGTAAGCTATCAAAAAATAACACACTGCTACAGCAGGGGTATTCAATTAAATGTCACTGAGTTCCAGTTATTACATTTCGTCCCAGTAGAAGGTCCGAATTGAAGTCCATCTTGTGTCTTATAGCCTTCCCCTTCATATAGTTTACTCATAATGGATTGTTAATTTCTAATGCAGGAAATGAATTGAGTGCACAACTAACCCTTTTACCATAAATAGAAGGAGTCCCAGGCAAATACATTTAAGTTACAAAACACATTCCATTATCGTTCAAAACATGTTATAAACTGTTTGTTATTTTCCTTGGGTCGGGTCGGGTTTTGGGTCAGTATCTACGAGTAGTTTTGCGGGTTGAGCGGGGGGTTTAGATCTCCTGACGGGTCGGTTTGAGGAGGTGTTTTAAAAAGGCAGACCCGCGGAACACTGCTTCAGGTGATAATAAACTAAAAGCCATTTGGGGGGCATGGTGAGGACACACTGTACACACTGTATTTCCCACACGCCAAGTCTTTGAGAATTCTTCAATAACCGAGTCATCTCTGGCATTGTTTTGTGTTTCGGAAATATTTGTATGTGTGTGTGGGTGCGAGTGTGAAAAAGAAAATGTAAATGTCACCACACCTGAGTAAATATGAATGTGTGGGTAAATTTTTTTCTGGTCTATTTTAATACGTTTGTGTCTGTGTCTGTCTGTGTGAACGTTTGTGTTTGTGTGTGTGTCTGTGTTTGTCTCTCTGTGTCTGTATCTCTGTGTGTGTGTCTGTGTGTGTGTGTCTGTGTGTGTGTGTGTGTGTGTCTGTGTGTGTGTGTCTGTGTGTGTGTGTCTGTGTGTGTGTGT
>JBBMFX010034676.1:0-11841 GCA_037832545.1 Rhabdalestes septentrionalis
CACTGGTGAGTTGTGCTATATTTTGGACCGGTCCGTGGGCTACTCATGTGGTCCTTGGGGGCACCACGTTGGTGACCCCTGATATAGTGCATGTCCAAATGTGTTGATGCACCTCTTTTACATAGTGTGTGCTACTATAAAATGTTAAAAAGTTTTTTTTAAATAAAATGTATACATAAGTGTTTCCAGTTTAGCTCCTCCTCCTTCTGTTGGTGTTCTTGAACATTATCTTTATCTTCCTCAGTGATTACATTATGCACCACAATCTATTTAAAAATAATAGCAAATCAGAAAAAACATTTTTCTTCCTTGCGAATATTACTTTAATGTTTTGTCTTGAATTTTTTTTTTCTGAATACATATTACTTCTAAACCTCTCTTCGGACATCTGGTTCCATTCAACGCAGCTACAAACACTTCTAAATCTAATTTCTCAGGGAATTAATGTCAAGTCACCCTGAACAACTTTGGTTACATTTGAATGATTTTATTTTGCAGAAATGTAAATAATCAGTGGAATTCCCATTTAATGTGCATTGCTGACACAGGTTCTTCAGGTTGCACAGTTTGTCAATACCAATAGAATAGGATGCTCAACCACAGTCGAGCTGTTCCTTACACAAAGAGGGCTATAAAGCCCCTCAGCATTGATCTGCAGTGGAGATGTGGTCTCTGGAGTGATGGAACTCCACCCAGTACCTCTGGGATGGATTTAAGTGATGTTTGTGACCCAGAGCTAATCAACCAACACCACCTGATTCCACTAAGGCCAGATGCAATAAACTCCTTGTGCAATGTTCTAACATCTAGTGTAGTTTTTTCAGAGGAGTAGCTGTTGCTTTAGCAGAGGGAGGTTGAATTTGTTTATACAAATGTTTGAACATATAATGTACTGTACAAAGAAAAGTAGTGCATATGTGCAGTCTGTACCTCTTAATACATGATACAGACAAAAGTATTGGGACACAATTGTTTGTCAGGTTTAGGCCACTTACTTCCAATGTAGGGTAGTATTAATGCTTCAGTGTACCAAGACATTTTGGACAATGCCATGTTTCCATGTGGACACAGTTTTGGGGAAAAAAAAACATTTCTATTCCAGCATGGCTGTGCCCCAGTGCACAAAGCAAGCTCCATAAAGACATTGTTGAATGAGTTCTGAGTGGAGGAAATTGACTGGCCCACCCAGAGCCCTTACCTCAACCCAATCCAACACCTTTGGTATAAAAAGGAATGGAGATTCTCGTCCAACATCAGTGCCTGAAACGTATAAATACTCTACAGAATGAATGGGTACTCTCACAAAAGAAAAAACTTTTTTAAAAGTCTCATATACCACTATCATGACCGTTTTCGCTGCTAGTGTGACCCCTTCCACTATAATCCCTGGGACACTGGTGTGCATATTCTCTCTGATTGTGGGTGCTGGACATGATAACAGACCTACTTCATTTAATATGAGACTCAATTGGCTGCCCTAGATTTAGACATCACATTGTCAACACACTATTGCACAGAGCAACCTGGAAGCACGCATGCATCGTTTGCTTCTTTGCCAAATGAAGAAGCTAGGGGATTAGAAAATAAGTCTGGCGCTTTGAGCCACTCTCCCCTAGCGTGCCTGTAAAGCACTTTCTCTCCTGCACGTGCCCACTCTGACCCCCTTGCTGAGAAGTAATTTGTAAGTCTGTGTTATCATACGCCCTCAGTAAAATAGCCTGTCTTTGGCGTATTTCCTTGCCGATCAACCAAGTGTAAAACGAGATCTGAGCAGGCCTGGATGAACCCAAACACTGCCCTGTCCCTGTTAATGCAGAGAAAGACGCTGGAAACAAATAAGGGCCTATAACTCAATCTGTGGAAAAACTTGGCTTCTAAACAGAACCCTGTTAGAGTCATCTGAGGTGGAGAAACTATGGGAGGTTGCCGGTTGTCAAGACCATTCCCATTGGCAAAAACAAGGGGGAGCGAGTTAAACTATGAAATTATGTACGAAAAAAGCAGGGCTGGAGACCTAATGGTTGGGGAGTTGCCCCTGCGATCATAAGGTTGTGGGTTCAAATCCCAGGATTCCTAGTGGCACCACTGAGGTATCCTTGAGCAAGGTTTCGTCCCCACACACTGCTCCACGGGTGCTGCATCACTGGCTGCCCGCTGCTTCAGTTGGTGGATGCGTTAAATGCAGAGAAAAAAATTCACATTGTTCACACTGTGTGCTGGGTTTTTATCTATAGCTATGTGGGGGCACTTAAGTTTACTTTAAAACAGAAGGTGAAGTGAAGATGAGTGAGTGAGTGAGTGAGTGAGTGAGTGAAGACCCACAGCGTGCACACTGAGTTTTGGCTGAAGAACTCTCTGGCAGTGTGTAGCACCACTTCACTGAGCAGCATCCAGCTTTGTGAAATATACCCTAGTCTGAAGTAATGCACTACTGTTTGACCAAAACATTCAAAACACTCAGTTGCTCTTTTGTCTATATTTTGGACTAAACAGCAATGAACTGCAAAAATACAAGCTGCTGCAATATCCTTATCTGACACAGATACACTGTGAGCACAGTCAAGAAATTGGATGGCTGTCAAACAATCTTAACCACACACCACTGAGAAGGGAGGTTGTGTGGGGGGAAACCAGGGCTGTAACCGAGGCTTCCAACAACGTTTCACTGTGTGAAATCTAGATCCACACTAGATCTGGTCTGATGTAATCGCATATCAGCAATGACACGTGACCTGATGAGCATGTTCAGCATGCAATAACCTTTCTGTTTTTTGCACAGAATCAGCTTTATGGAGCACATTTGTGTTGATACAAGTGACCGACTGCACCACTGTAGTCATAATAACATCCCACGCCTGCTAAACTTTTCAGCTCTGTTCTGTTTGAAAAATTTATTTCTTTAATCTTTGTTCGATTTCCTAAAAAACAAACATTGTAAATATAGATCTGGCTTTGCTGGTGTTTAAAACAAGAAAAAAACAACATGTTAAGTGAACCAGCCCTCTTTGCCTTCGCAGAGTTCATGTGAGCAACCAGAAAATATAAAAACCTGAACACAAAAATCCCCACCAGTGTTTGTTCGTTAATTAGATAATAGATTGTTAGTTGAAATATATGCAACATGTGGTTATGTTACTGCAGGTTTCCTGAAAGAAAAATTAGCATGTTTTCCCTCTCATGTTTTAAAGCATTTTTTGGCTGGAGAGGTGATTTGTTCTGCAGGGCTGAACAACCGCTGTGACAGAGTGCGGGTAGCACATATTCACAAGGACCTTCAAGCTGACATGAAATGGAAACCTCTTTTTGCTCTTCCACCTCTTTAATGAGTTCTCCTCTCCTTCAGCTGTGTCCTCGAGAGGAAATGTAGGGAGTTGAGAAGTTGTGTGAAGTTGGGGATATCACTGATCTTCATTTTTTAAGTAAAGACTAGTAAAGTGGCCCAATGAACCCATTCGCCAAGTGAAGCAGTTGGCAGCTAGTGACGCAGCACCCAGGGATCAGGAAGTGGGAATGGTACCTTGCTCAAGGATTGTGCCACTTGTAGTTCTGGGAATCAAACCCACAACCTTCCGATGACAAATCACTAACCACTGGGTCACCTGCTACCTGAAAATAATGTGATAATTAAATAGTAATTCCTAGTATAAATATATCCCAGTCATTGTGTTGCATACATAGATTGGCAATAAAAATGAAACAACTTTCCAGTTTCCGCAGATAGGGTCATTCCCATGTTTGCTTCTTTACTAACCCTAATCCTACCCCTAACACTGGATCTGCAGTGCTGTTGTAAAAACAAATACCAGATTTTCATAACCAAAATAGTTTCATAAGAATTCATTACCTAGGTTTACCTGAATCACACCAGCCCCTCCTTAAGGTCTATGTGGATGTGGTTTAAGACTCAGTATAACTTCCTGTGAGCTATAAGTAAAGTGGCCTCTGAACACAACACAGCAAACAGTGTGAACAATGTGAAATTATTTCTCTGCATTCATACATTCACCAAGGGAAGCAGCAGGCAGCTAGCGATATAGCACCCACAAGGCAGTGTGTGGGGATTATACATTGCTCAAGGGTAACTCAATCATGCCCCTAGCATTCCTGGGATTCAAATCCACAACCTTCTGTTTGCAGGTGCAACCCCCCAACCACTAGGCCACCAGTCGCCCTGTTTAAATAATCTGAACCTCCAAGTGGGTGTCAGCAGTTTCAGACACACTACGGCTGGAAAGCACTTGGCTCAGATTTGGGTTGTCAGAAAAATTGGTTCTAGATCAGCACTGCTACTCTTGAGGTGGTTTGTGCTAGTCTGCAGCACCCAAATGAGCAACTGGATGTTGTTTGCATGCACTGAAAGACATTTTATGGATATATTTACTGAGAGATTTTTGGGTGACTGCTGAATTTTGTTTGTTAGAACTTTAGCCTCGTAGTAAAATGAGCAATATTTGAACACTGAACAGGTCTTGATTAAATCTGGTAAATATGTGTAAAGAGGAAAATTGGGTAAATTAGATTTTGAAGGTACTATTTCTCTAATGAGGGTCAAATGCCTTCTAAATATGTATGTGTTATCAATACAAGACAAATATGTTTTTCTTTTTATTCTTTATGACTGATTAAATTGTGCACAAATTTGGATTTTTTTAATAATAACATTTATATATTTATATATTAGAATTGAAAGAATAAAAAACATATAACTATTAAATGGATTATCTCAAATAAATTTGAATTGCATGCCTGGAAGGTTCAACTTCGTTCCTACACCACTGCCTGTATTTGCTAGCTGCTATTTCCGTGCTGATTAGTATTAAAAGTTTTATAGTTTTTATTTTGATTGTAGACCAGAATGCCTGGAAACCCTGCACCAGCAGAACTGATTATGCATGACGGTTGGACAAATCTTTCAACATCGATCATGGGAAGTCAAGCACAAAATGTATAGAAATATATTGAGTTGTAGTATTCATTGGAACGTTGAGTAGATTACTGATTAAATGGGGGGTCACTTCTCTTGAAGAAAAGTATTGCTTCCATATCTGTGTCTATATATTGACTTGAGAATCCACTTCTGCTATTTGATGCGTACAAATTACTGTGGAGTGCATGCCACACTTTATATAGGAGCATGTGTGTATGTATATTTAGATATGTGTGATTAGCCTGTGAAGAACATGCTGTGTTAATTGGGTCGTGGCCAACACACTGCTGTTTGTAATATACTAGAGCATATTCTGTCTTTGGTAGGACCACATCCTGGTCAAACTGCGCTTAATAAATTACCGCTGGCTTAGCTTGATGTTCATAAAGCATGAAAAGAATTTTATTCACTTTGGTACACTGTATTTAGACAAACACTTCTCTGTTTTTGTGAAAAGAACACTTATCATGCAATTAAAGGGTGTGGTGTTGTGTAATATAGCATTACTTTAACCCCCTGTTCTAAACGTTTTGTCTTTTTACCCAAATTCCTATTTACTCCAGAAGTCGATTATTAGTCTAGCTATGTTTGAAGCTTACGAAAGGTCAACAGTCATTTAAAATATTTTAGTAAAAAAATCCTCCAAATCACCTCTCAACCTGGTCAAATCAGGTCTTCATTAGCCTGGCACAGACCTGATTATGTGGTTTAGTTCCCTTTATGATTGGATGAGAAACGTGCATTAAGCTGAACTTAATTTCAATGCATTGTCAAATGCTGCTAGGTAGTCGTTTAAACAGCAGATTCTGTTCCCACAAACCAAGATAGGAGTAGGAGTACTGATCTAGAATCAATTTTTTTTGTCAATTAGACTCATGAATACGAAGGAATTTCATCATAGCTCAGTCTTCCTTATAACTGGCCTTTTTCAGAGTTAACTACTTAAAAATATTGTTCTTTAAAGAATTTTATTCTTCTACTGAATGGTTCCTTATACACACCTCATTTAACTCATTCAACCTCTCTCTCAATTGCCCGGTTTAGTGAATGTTTGTGAGATGGGAAATCACTAAAATAGCAGAATTAATGTTGAAGGTGAATGTGATTCCTTTATTTCTCAGCAATAATATTATTAAAAAGCATTCAAATGAAAAATTCTACAGTTCTAGCAAAGACCTGAATTATCCATGAGAGCACAATTGATCCAATGCTGTGCAATTTACCTTTTGGACAGAAGCACCGCTCTAGATTTCTCTCAGATTAATTGTAAGGAATGTTAAAGAGAAGCCAACAGTCACTTGAAAAGAGCTGCTGCCTGAAGGCCATACAAACTGCACTGCAATAATCTCTTCAGCCTCTCCAATCTCTCCAACTCCTCTGCTTAAATAGTACAAAAACGACAAAACTCAAAAGACATTGGACAGAGTTGGATGTGCTGGAAGAATATCAAACAATAGCTACAGAAGTGTGTGAGGACCCATTTCCCCCCACTTTAGGACTTGCACCAAAACTTTTAAACTATCACAATCACAAAATGAAAAAATGATAATTGAGGGTTTTCAGTCTGTCAGACTCTATTTATATAACCTGTCCGCTGTTAATGCTCAGTGATGGTCTGCTCCATGAAATCTATAAATCTATCAAATCTCTGAGTGCTCTCAATCCCTCTTACCACTGCAGGTAATGGGAGGCCTCTCTGAGCCAGGAGCTTCAGAACAACAGCCTCATTAATGCCTGCAATTTTCCATGAAGCCTCTGCTATCTGAAATGATCTGCTCACGCTCTTGCCGTCATCAGAATGGTTTCATTCAGCTCCACACACCCACTGCTTGACCTGGGCGGCTGTGTTGATTGTGTGCATGCTTGCCACTCCTCATTCGCAATCTTTTTCAATTTTCTTCTTCCGTGAGGCACACAGCTGGGATAAAGGAATGATAGCAGCATGCTACATCCTGTTTATTTACACCAAAATATATGCCAATATGACAGATTTTTGAAACATGTCTATACCCTTTTAACACTAGCTTTAATACTGCAATATTTGTTGGGGTCTTTTTCAGCTGCACGTACAGAACATTTATGTTTTAACTAGGGGTGTCGAATTAACACGTTTATTTAGAAAATATAAAGCGTAAAAATATTAACACTGATAAATCACACTATGTGGCTTTAACCCACTTACTGTCTAACTGTCTAAAATGCTACTAATCAAGATGTGCTGCCGTCCCCTTCTGCGCAAGTGCAGTTCCACAATCTTGGGGTTCTGTCCTACCCAGTGTTCAGGAAGTTGGTTTATCTGTGAAGTCTTGCATTAGCGTCTCAGGCCTATGGTGATTAATATCTTAAAAGCTCTGTTTGTTGTTACTTTGACATGTACATATACTTGTTTGCTTATACAAGCTGTCTTCAGTGTGGCATATGAGTGAATGTCGCTACTATGGGGTCTGTGATTTTCAGGGACGTAGCAAGCTTTCCAAAAGTGGAGGGGTTCTGAGATAGGGATGCCAAGTTACAAATACAATTTAATCAATTTAATACAATTTAATCTGACAAAAGTGGGGGGGGTGGAATCACATTTTAGCAAAAGTGGGGGTGTTGCTACGCGCCTGGTGATTTTGCAGATGTAACGTTAGCAATTTCCTCTAGGATCAATGAAGTTTTCTTATTGTGATTCTAAAATGCCTTTTCTGCAGTTTGCAGAATGCTGTCTGAAGCTAGGAAACATCAGCACTGTCTAGAAACACCACATGGTTTCAAGTATCCCAGTGTCCTGCTTCAGGGTAGCATATAAACTTGCTCTATGCACCTCTGAAGACCTATCTATCTATCAATCCAGGCTCTTCTCATTTAAATAAAATAGTTTTCTCTGATTATTAGTGTTATAATAGTTTTCTCTCATCATTAGTGTTATAAAATGACTATAAACTAAATTAACTGCATGAAACATCAAGGGAGCATTTTTCCCCATGGTGGCACTAATATATAGACTCTGATTTCGATTTGTGGTAGGACAAGGCACCACAATATATCAGAACATCAGAACTATTATATTAGTGGGTGATGAATATTGAAACATGTGAGACATCGAGTGCAGTAAAGCCCCACATGAAAATGCTTCTGACACTTGTGTGTATGTACATTGTCTAAAACTGCACCTTATAATCGGACATGTTTCTATCATTGTTTTTGCTGCAGCATTTTTTTTTTCCCTTAGCATATTAGGTCATAACTTTTATTTCTCTGACGATTGCTGCACATGAACAGTGCAGAAACAGTTATTAAATAAAAGAGATGTTGAAAGCCTGTAATGTTGATCATTTATTCACTCATTTGCCAAAATTATGTAAAAAATGTAAAAAATTTTATAGCTAAATGTTTTTGATTAATGTAGATTAATCACAGAGCTGGTGATTTTTTTTTATTTTTATTGCATGACACCCCTAGTTTTAATATAAAAAAAAACAACTTTCACGTTACGGTAAGAGCATACTTTCATTTGTAATCAGGTTGTTAATTAGGTTGTGGTCAGTACATTAAGAAACTGTAGGCAGTATATATATTTGGCAAGATCACGTTCTTGTTGTTTAGCTTATCTTGTGCCTTTCTCTGGCAGAATGTTTTAATATACTACCACCATTAAAACTTAAACTGTTATATCTTGCTTATAACTGCTTATTAATGATTTATAAACTGTCTGCAACCTAATTATCAGTCTGAGTGTAAACCATTTATAAACCCTTTATAAGGGTACTTTTACTATTTCAATGTGGTACCAAAAAGAGTCAAAATATCCATTTAATGGAATAAGGATTAACAGTATGAAATTTTGATGTGTAAGTTCTTGTATTATTACATTACTTGAAATTATTGCCATGTGGGTAGGGTACGTGCCTCTGGGCCAAGAGGTCATGGGTTTCAATCCTACATTCAGCATACAAACACTTGGTTCCTGAGCAAGACACTTAACCTCAAGTTGCTCCAGGGAGACTGTCCCCTGTACTAGGAATGGAAGAAATGAAAGTCGCTTTGGATAAAAGCGTCTGCTAAATGACATAAATGTCAATAAATGGTCACTAGCAGATGATTATTATCTTGCATTATTCTTACACAAAAATTCATCACTTAGTTCTTTCCTCTGGCTCTCACACTGTCCCGAAACTTGAATGTGTCCTGATCTTGTTGGTCACTTTGGATCAATGCGTCAGTCAAATTATTGTAATATAATTAACAAGAAGTTTCACAGCCACACTGCCAATATAGGTGTTGCAAGTGATCCACACCAGAGCCTGTTACTGAGCACTAGACCTGGTTTGTTTGCAGAGGGCTTGTCTTGCACCATAATGGCGGTCCTCAAGCACACTATAAACTGGAACAAGTTCCTTGTTATGGGTGACTGGACATTAAAGTTAAGCTTCAGAGAGATATCACAAGGAACAACAGTCAAAACAATGGAACTGGTGGGGAAGTGTGCGTGTGTATTTATGTGGGTGTGCATGAATGTATCTAGATGACAGTAAAAGAGTCTCAGGTTACCAGTACCACCATGTAGTGAGTGTAGAAGTGAGCCAGTTGCACAGGTTCAAGTCTGCTTATCTCATCTGGACTTTAACATTACACAAACACACACACACACACACACACCAAGAATGTCTCCTAAAGGCCTGTTTTTGATTCCAAGCAGATAAATTTCAATTGGCCATTTAGTTATTGTAGGCTTTAAACACCTGGTACACTCACTGGCCATTTATTCAGAAACAGCTGCTGTATTGATGCACTGTGGAGTTTTCACTTACTGACTGGGGTGTTGTATGTGTACAGTTAGAAACTATAGACTATATTTTTGTTCATAAAATTCACATGTAGAGGTTCATATGTTTTTTTTTCATTCCTCATACATGTTAAAGTGTAAAAACACGTTGAGATCATGCATTACATATGATGACACATTATTCATGTTTACCTGTGAACATGTTGTTTTTGTACACTTTACACCTGAAAGTCATTTATGCCAATTTCTTATCACCGTTGGTTTAGTTGGCAGACTTTTCTTAAACCAGGAGGGCAAGTGAAAATGAAAGAACCTGGCAACTCGTCAGCAAGCCTGATACACACTTGCCTTCACCGGGCACATTGAAATCTTTTTACTTTGTCTGTTACTCCAGTACGGAATCGTTCACCACCCAAAATGGCTGTTTCTGTACTTTTTGGTTTGGTAACAAGAACTTTCTAGCTTCATGTGAAAGTGCATCACACCAAGGAAGGCAGTATCTCATATGCCATGCCCTGGTCCATCCCAGTCCCAGAAAACTGAGGCTTTTCCTCCACCCCTCCAACTGTTATTGTTGAGCGGTTTCTTCCATCTCAACTTGGCCCTCATTTACTTCTTCAACTCAGCTCCACCCGGAAGTGGTTGTCCATCCACCATAGTATGTAGAAGTTGGTTAGTGTTCTGTCCGCCCAACTGTTCAGATGTAGCCACCGAGCAGTGCTCAAAATAGACCAGACTACATTTTCAAGATTTGTTTATTGTCAAAAATACAAGAGATAGACAAGGTAAGAAATATAAACATAAATATAAGTCATATAATTTTTTTGAAACATGACAGGGGCAATACAAAGTGAAAGTGTGCACTTAAAGAAAGTTAAATGTGTATTTATACTACCAGAATTCAAGTTATCCAGCCATCCATCAGATAAGAAAGTCCCGGCCAGTGCTATCCATCTTAGAAGAGGATTCGTCACTGTAAGCCAGTGGCTGTTTGATGAACTGTGATTTCGATCCAGTGGGATTCTGGTGTTTTCTTTTGCTTTCCCACCAGTTTTCTGATGAAAGCTGCTGCAAGAACCTCCTGCAAGTTCATCACCCTTATTGGCTCAGCCAGGAAACATGACAGGGTGTTTTTAATTGGAATGCTCTCTGAAAAATTTGTGTGCAAACCAGTCAGCCATTTAAAACTTCACGAATCAAAACCAGGTAGCAGAGTAAAGTAATTAAACTGTATCAGCAGTCTTGTATCACAGATATAACAGAGTATTTAACCAATTAAAGCCCAGCAAACTAAATACTGTGGTATTATATTAGCATGCTAATAGAGGGATGAAATGGCTCTTAGGATGGCAATGGTAATTCCCTGAGAAATGGTCAGGCCAAGTAATACTGAATTGTGTGGCCAGTTCAACAGTACTGTTGTGGTCCCTAACCACTGCTTCCCTAGGAAGCTATGGCTGAAAATTTTCAGATGAAAAGCTGGGCTTACAGTCAATCCCAGTAAACTAAGGTGTATCTGTATGGAAGGTGTAACTGAACAAAATCCAACAAGTATGTAATGAGAGATGTAAGAGCACAGGCCAATGTGTCAAGTGTTGCTTGGGCAGGTATGCTTGTGTGTGTGTGTGTGTGTGTGTGTGTGTGTGTTTTGACTGAGTGGGTGACAAGCTAGACTATGTGTGGAGCGGACTGTCTAATTAGTAGACACAGAGGCAGTATAATAGACAAAGTCTTTCATTCTTTTGTGTGTGCTTCAGCCTGCATGAATATTTCATGCGAGCCAGGTCAGGTATATCGGCTGCTTTCATTGATGGCTAACCACGCCCACCAGGTGCAGCCTTCAGTGGACCTGCTGTCTGGCACTGGACTTTGGCACATTCCTTGAAGCCTGACCTTGAGGTGTGGGTGTTGAATAGCATTTGCACTATGGAATGTTTTAAAGGCTGGGCCTGTCTGCTCTTTTGTGTTTGCCTTCTCCCATGGGCGAGTTAGTGAGGTGGAGTGAATGTGTGTAAGTGTGTGAGAAAGGGAAACAGAAAGAGAGTGGGTGTGTGGTGACAGCAGAAGTGCTATCTCCTCTGAATCTTCAATGTTGCATTGTTATCTGAAAAAAATATGTTTTATTGATATTTCACACACATATATA
>JBBMFX010034704.1:0-11840 GCA_037832545.1 Rhabdalestes septentrionalis
ATATACAAATATTTTATATACACACATAAAAAAATGAACAAAATTGAAATTGAGGTAAATGTTACAAGAAAATGAGTTAAATATTACCAAACCAAACCATTGCAAACGTTGCAGTGATGTTGAAAATCGTTACGACAAAAAAGCTGTTTAAAAATGACAGGAAAGAGGAAGTCTACGTTTAAAAGTAAACAGGATAAATATTAAAAGCAACTGAAATCCACTGGTTTTAATTCATGAATTAAACAGATGAATTTATATGCAGTACTGTGGTTTATGTCATTTATTTTTGAAGTTAATCTATCGTTTGTCTCCTGTTTTGCCTCCGCAGCGTTCGCCACGAGTTTCGGAGTCAAAGCTGTGATGAAGACTTCGGTGCTTCTGACCTGGGAGCTGCCCGAAAACTTCAAATCCCAAGTGCCTTTTAAGGTAGGGGCTTTGTTGTGTTCCCAGATTGGAGGAAATGGGATGTTAAAGAGGATTCGGGGTGTGTAAACGCACTCGGCAAGTCGAAATGAGGATTGTTTGTCTTTAATGTGCTCTTTTATGGCCTTCCATAAAAGACAATTTGCCGGAATGGCCAGATCCTTTTCTAATTCCCAGCATGGCGATTAGACGGCGGCGGCCATGAAAGCCCCTCTTCTACTTCAGGATTTTAACTCTATCTTACTCCCTAATCCCTTAAAGGGCGATTCCATTGACTTTCTTCATCTGCATAATGAGGTCGTTGAGATGTAAGCGAAGTCATTCACTGGTTTGATGTGAAATGGTTCACTGTAGAGTAACTTAATGGCTCTCTTTTACTTATTTTTTTTACAATGGTGGTGAATGGAGCCCGGGGTCACAATGTCTCCAACACTGATCTCACCATTTTATTTACTACCCAAACCTGCAGTGAACCTACGTGTTTCTTCTGAGAGTTTATTTATAAACATTTCTTTTTTTGCACTATTGCATCCCTTCACTCTGAATGGAATTAAGAAATATACTTCAGGCCAATTTAAAACGTAATTTGGTTCAAATCACCTTTGTATAATATTGATGAATCACTTACAGTTTCTTCAGGAACTGTTTTTCCATGTATATATCCCTCCACCGTGGACAGATATGACAGTTTATGCAATATTAGTAAACATTTCTATTGACCAGCACACATTTAACCATTATATTTTACTATCTAACCCACCAGTGAACCAACATGTGCCTTCAGAGCGTCTATATTTAATCAGAACCATATATTTGGGCACTACTTTGCCTCATAACACCCTGTATGTATCCCTCCACCCCAAATGCATTTCAGAAATATACTTCAGGCCAGTGAAAACACATTTGGTCCAGAGCATTTGTGTGGAACATTGATGATATGAACCAAATACTTTTTCTTTGGGGACTATTTGGCCTCACAACACCCTGCTTTGTATCCCTCCACCACGAACGGAATTTAGAAATACACTTCAGGCCAATGAAAACATAATCGGTCTGGATCATCTACGTGTAAAATCTAAACCAAGTAAATTTTCTTTATGGACTATTTTCCCTCACAACATAGATACATCCACTATGAATGGATATTAGAATATATAGAAAACAGCGTATATAGGTGTGGACGCTTGATTGGTCGATGAAAACGTCAAAAACAATTTTACTGGCCTGTTTTCTCCATAAAAGTGTCGAAATATTCAAATATTTAGATGTTTAGCTCTGTTAGATTAGGCACATTTCAACACATCAGGTTTTTAAAGGAGAAGAGTCTATTACAGCAGATGTCCGCCTCTTTGTGGGCTCAGAATAAGAGTTGAAAATTCTTCAAAACGGAGGCTTGTTTGAAGGCGTCTACAAGCTGTATCATTACATCGTCAGTCCCTCTGTGGAAAGCCTGTTGGAACTGTCGTCCTCTCTCTCTCTCTCGCTCCATCCATTTGGACCAAACAGGCCAGTCTGTGTGGCTTCACCAAGCCGCCCATTACAATAATCCCATTACGGTAATAAGCATGTGGGCCAGACACAGAGAAACGGCTGGAGAGGCTTTTCCGTCTCCAGCAGCCTCAGTGTGTGCAGATACGGAGCGATCTGTCTGGGCCGCACTCTTCTGTTTCGCATTCTAAAGAGACTGGGACCATAAAGTCTCGCGCATTAGAGGAGGTGCCATCTACTAAAACCACCTCAGAGGTTCCAAATGCTGATGAACCGTCCAAATCCTTTTCTTTTTCCTACTTCAGGCCTCAGAAGAGTTTCGCCTTTGATTTTGTATCAGACGGAAGCTTAGTGTTTATTACTTATTGGCTTTAAAGCAATAGCTGGGCTGAAAAAATAACAGGTTTTAATAAAACCCTTGGAACTAAGAGGCTAATGTGGCTAACAAGAATAATTTCCTAACAGTTTAATGACAGTCTGTTCACCGTCTGAGTCTGTATTTGCCAGAAATTTTTTTTAAATCACTCATCTACAAACAGCTACCTAATATAATTATAATGTGGATCAACAGATGAGTGTTGGATATTTAACGAGCTGTTAAGGGCTGGAACTGTAACGAGTGCATTTAAAGTTTTTGAATCTGTAGCACAAACGACCAGTGAATATGAGTCAGACCTGCACTGTTACAGAAAGGAAACTGGTTTATTGGACATATTTTTATTTATAACAGCCTCCCAGTGTTTAATAAGAATGAAAATCTGCAGTTTGTGAGTTTTTGAAATAAATGGGTTCAAAAACCTCTGACTGGTAATAAAAATAATATAAATAAGAACAATAATAACAATAATCATCATCATCATCATGAGAATAATCAATCATCACCACAATAATATTAATAATATTAATAACAATAAAAATATTAATAACAATAATAATAATAAAAAATAAAAATACAGTTTATTTATAAGCGCCTTTCATGAATCTCAAGGCCACTTTACCGAATTAACACAAGTAAAGAATATATACATTAAGTTAAGAAGAGATTATACTATAAGAGTATAATTTATAATATAAATAATACCAGCTGACACTGTTGTCTATTAAAATGGACACAATTCTGGTTATACACTTCGAGTCTGAAGACACTTTTCATAACCACTGGACTAAACACACTAATAGTGGTATTTTATTATAGATGCCATAGTTATATTGTTACCTTTTTTAGTTTATCTGATACATTTGCACCGTTCTACCGTTCTGTTCTTTTTTAATTCGTATTGTATATCTTTATCTACTTCTGTTCCTCTTGTTCCACTGAGCATGTAAAGTTCTTTCTTGTCTTCTTATCTTATCATATCTCATCTAAAACACTAGTCTGTTGGTTCACTTTATAATGAGAGTTGTAATTACTGTAGTAATGTGATGTATGGGCTTGGTGATGGTGTAAAACTGAATGATCCCTGACCTGTGGCTGCACTTTGTCTCCACAGATTCTGTATAACCAGCAGAGTGTGGAGGTCCAGGGGAACACGAAGAGGAAGCTGATCACGGGCCTGAAGCCCGACACCAACTACTCCTTCGTCCTGATGAGCCGCGGGAACAGTGCGGGGGGGCTCCAGCAGCAGGTCTCCATCCGCACCGCCCCCGACCTCCTGAAGACCAAACCCATCCTCCTCAAAACCGAACAGGCCAGCGCCGGGAGGCTGACCATCAACCTGCCCCGAGTGCACACCAGCGCCCCCGTCAGGTCAGTCACCCAAACGGGCGCCGCTTCGGCCTACCTATTCAAGCTCCGCCCACTTGTGTATTTTTTCGTAGCTACAGTGCGGTGGATTTTTATCTGAGTGAAAGGAAATGTTGATGAAATTTCCCACTGCATGAGTAGATTAATGGCATGGAATGTGGGTTAAATATATCCCATATTTATATAAATATATATATAGATATATACGTACAAACATACTGTACTGTGCAAAAGTCTTGAGCTACACTTCCTTTCTTAACATTTTGCTTTGGATCACCTTGTTGGGGCAAAAATGTTATTTTACACATCTCAAACTGTTATCTTACGCATCTAAAAATCTTTATCATATTGAATAGATTAAATGAAAGAAACAAATGTTTTACTCTGACAGGCTGCAAAGTTTCTTAAGAAATATCTATATAGTCGTAAGCCTTTTTTCAAACACTGAATCATTCCCAAAGTAAAGTCTGCAGCCTTGGTCAAGGCAGTGGAGCTGCGGTTGCCAGATAATAACACACCCCACCCCCCACATACGCACTCACACACACACACACACACACACACACACACACACACACACACTCACAGTTACACTGTAATTATTCTGTTTAAACACAAATGTGAGATGCAACTTGCATTCTGCCGGTTCAGCACTTTCCAGCTGTCTCACTCACTCTTCTGTCGCTCACTCGTTTCTCTGGTGCTCTGTTTTCTTTTACTGTTTTTCATGTTCTCTCTCTTTCTTTTCCACATCTTTTTTTTTCTTATCTCATTTGCTTTTTATATTATTTACCTTTTTCTTAGATATATTCTTTCTGTCTCTCTCTGCACCCCTGTTTGTCTCTTTCTCTTTTACTGAACTTTTCCATCCCTTTTTGCTTTCACTTTTCTCTACCTCCGTCTTTCTCTCTCTCTCTCCAGCTGTCTTTCTTTCCTTCTCTCTCTCTCACAGTGTACCTGTGTGTTTAAAAGCTCCACCATCATGCCGTCATCTGTCTTTAAATCTGTCTATCTGTCTATTCTTTATATCTATCTATCTATCTGTCTATCTGTCTATTTGAATAATTTCTGACTCATATCTTATTGAATCTTATTGAAACAAGTTCACATGTTGTGTTCAGTATATCAGTGAGTTCTTGTGGAAGTTACTGTAGTTTCATCAGAAACCTGGTTCGACTCGATCAGTCCTTTATTAAATTAAACCAGGAGCTGCTGATGGAGCTTCACAATCCAAACAACAGCTGGAGGAACCGAGGAGGAACCTGGAACCGAACCTGTGTTCTCCTCACCAGCTCACACAGTATCAACTACTTTTACAAACACATATCTTGGTACTTTTTACTGCTTTCTTGTTTGCATTAGTTCTAATGTTAACTTTTCTAGACATTTCAACACACGCTGAGAGAAATGAGTCTATATAAGACTCAATATAAATTTATTTTACAAAATGTATGTGAAAGCTGCTGCAAAGTGACAACAATGGAGGCTTCAATTCAAGAACAGAAAGCTGTTGAGGAGCCCAGAGGTCTGTTGGCTGGAAAGAGTGTGAATACAAACGCTCAGCTTTCATGGAAAGCCCTCTCGAACCCCTCTCACCACACAGAGCCTGCCATTACAAATACCCGTCCTGCGCCGGAGCGCGGGCCCCTGATTTATCGCTCCTGCTGTAATTATTTATGCATGAAAAGGAAAAGGTATCGTATTCATGCATAATTTACAACGCTTGAATTTTTATGAATGGAGAGGTCACACACACACACACACACACACACACATACATACACAAACCGAGCGCTATGAGGAGCGTTTGTGTTCTCGTGGAAAGTCATTTCGGCCGAACCGCAGCATTAGCCGGCTTCCGGCCGACCCCCTGTCTGTCTGAGATGGGGTGATGCGGATGGAAAGAGGAGAGAACGCTCTTTCCTCCCCAGAGCGGGGCGCTGGGAGGGCTGGCTCTGATTGGGAGCCCTGCGCCGCGGAGGAGAAACGCCCGGTGCAGATTGACGTTTGGCGGTGCCGCTGATTGATACGGGATTTCTCCCGACTCGCACTCGTTCGGTTCACTCTGTTTCTTTTCCTTTTTTTCGTTTTTTTCCTTTGCTTGAGGCTGATTTTTCGCAGGGCCTCTGATCTCAGATGTCGGACGAATGAAAGCCTCGACCCCACAGCCCGACAGCCGGACACCAGCCGGGACTCAGGAGCACAGAACCCAGCCAAAATTACAGCAAGACTAACAGCTACAGTCTTGGCGGAACAGTCCACCCATCTGTCCATCCATCTGTCCATCAATCACTTCATCCATCCAGCGTTCTCCTTTGGGGATAAATAAAGATCATACATCTGTCCTGCAATCTATACTTATATCCATCCTTCCATCCAACAGGGGATCCATCTGTCCGTCCATCCTTCTATCCATCCATCTTTCATCTTTGAAGATCAGTAAAGCTCATACATCTATCTTGTAATCTACCCATTTATCCATCCATCCATCCATCCATCCATCCATACGTCCATTCATCCGTTTATCTATCCATAAGGCCATGCATCTGTCCATCCATCCTTCAATATGTCTATCCATCCATCTTTAATATTGGGGATGAGTGAAGCTCATGCATCTGTCCATCCATCCACACATCAATCAATTAACCATTCCATCCATCTGTCCATCCATCCACCATTCCATCTTTTCATTAATTTTTCTTCCTTGGGAATCAATAAAGCTCATCCATCTCTCAATTAACCATTCCATCTAACCTTCCATCTATCTCTCCATCCATCCAGCCATTTATACATCCTTCCACTAATTCATTTATTCATCTGCCTTTCATTATTTAGGATCAATTAATCTATCTGTCCACCAATACATCTATCTGTCTATCCAGCCATCCATCTATCCACTAATTGATTTATCCGTCTGTTTTCATCTTTGTTGATCAATTATTCTATCTATCTATCCATCCGTCCATCCACCAATCCATTCATTTATTAATCCGTCCAACCCTCAATCAGTCCATCCACCGATCCATCCATCCATCCATCCATCCATCCATCCATCCATCCATCTATACATCTACCAATCCATTCACCTATTCATCCATCCAAACATCCATCAGTCTATCTCTCCAGCCAGTCAGCCAGCCCTCAGCTTCACTGATCAATAAAGCTAAAGACGGCTGAATGGAGGTTATTGACCCCTGGATGGTTGGCTACAAGTACTGATGGACTTTGAATGTGTGGATAGTGATGGACGTATAGATGGATGGAGGATGGAGAATAAATGCTCATACTTTATCGCTCCCCAGAGCAGTGCAGTAAAGGGATGAACTCTATTGATCAGTGGGAAAATGTACATAAAATATGCAAAAAAGCAATAAAAACATGGACAAGATGTAGTGAGTTTTCTTACTCTGGCAGCTGCTCGAGGCAGCGCAGGACACTCTGGTGGCCTGCAGTCATCATCTGAATAGCAAATCATCATCTTAAATGGGAAGCATTTCACACTTCAATCAGCTGCCAGGCTCCCACCTATAATTATCAGAGCTGTGGAGTAGCGCTGTTTATTACAGAGTGAGACCGTGAGGGTCTGGACTGGTGGGCTGATAAACTGGGGGGCAGATGACTGGTGTATGACTCTCTCTCTCTCTCTCTCTCTCTCTCTTTCTGTAGGTGGTACTACATCGTGGTCATTCCTGGGTCCTCCCGCCGGTGGGCTAACCCAGACGAGATGGAGCTAGATGAGGTCAGTCATACTGTTATTACTGTTAGTTCAGTCAAATGTAAAATTTGATTTTCACAGTTTCTCCAGTTTCCTCAAATAAAGTCAGTCAGCCAAGGCCTGTTCGGTGGTTCTGATGTTTCCTTCTTTAGTTCTTTAACAGCTAAGAGCTTATATCCCACAAACTAGCATCATGCTAACTGTCTCACTCTTCAGTGGCTGCATCAAGTTGTTCAGTAATCTCTAACAGACTTGCTTATGTGGTTTCTGACACTATACGACTCACTGTCTGACTAATAGAACAAGGGAGAGTAGCAAGTGCCTGGGTTTTTTTTTAATAGATCTTTTTAATATATATATAGTATGTACACCGTTATTTTCATACATGTGGTTAGAAGCCACATTAGCAAGATTTTCTGTAGGTTTGTGATGGTTTACGCATGTTGCTAGCAGGGGGCCTATTTGGTTCCTTTCCTTGTTAGCGACTTTAGCTTCATAGTTCCAGCACAAAAACAAAGAAACACATGCATTTGTCTTAGCTGATTTACATTTGTCAATTTGGTTTGCTATCATTTCAAACCTTTACACAGTTTTCAGTAAAACCAAACCAATGTATCTTCAGCATCATGGAGACAAAAACAAAAACAAAAACAGAACGCCACAAGAATACAGAAGTGCGATCAGGACAAAACACAGAGTGTAAACAGAGAAACCACAAGCGTAATAAAAACAGAACAACACATTTATTCCATTTCAATTTTAAGTGTATACAATATTTTGAGATACACTGTATTTTAGCAATGGAGTTATTAAGTGTGCAGAATAGGGGTGTACAGCAATAAACACTACAGATTTTTAATTCAAGGTGCTTTGTTGTCATGACAAATCGAACGACATATAATAACTAAAAACAAATATATAATAATAATAATAATAATACTAAAGAGAGAGGATGTGCAGTATATGGCAGGTAAATTGTATTTACAGTTAGGATATTTAAGACAGAAAGTACTGATTTGTAGTAAGAGGGTTATGATGCTTGCTTTGCAATTTCTTTCCTTGTTTTCTGACTGGTTCCTCGTTTACTGACTCTCAGCTCGTGGAGGCCAGCGAGGGTCCTCTCCTGAGGCGAAGACGCCGTCACTCCGACCTCTCCCGGCCGTATATCGCCGCCAAACTGGACTCGCTGCACGACACCTTCACGC
This sequence comes from Rhabdalestes septentrionalis, assembly GCA_037832545.1. NCBI lineage: Eukaryota > Metazoa > Chordata > Actinopteri > Characiformes > Alestidae > Rhabdalestes > Rhabdalestes septentrionalis. Next base: position 8,576 of record JBBMFX010034704.1, read on the forward strand.
TCGGTGACGGTATAACCTACAACGGCTTTCACAACCGGCCCTTGCCCAACAACCAGGCCTACCTTTGTTTCGTTATGGCTGAACTGAAGGACCAGTACCTCCCGACAGCCAACGAGAAACAGGTACTGAACTCCAACACAGCTGCTTTTCCACTGAAGCCACTGAAAATCAGGGTAATATTCCAGAGCGGAATACACACATCCTCAAGATTGGCACCTTTTCCTAAACGTTTGGTGTCTTTTAATTTGGTTTTGGATACACACCATTGCACACACACACCATTCACCGGCATTGGTGTTCTGTACTGGTTATACACTCTTCAGTAAATGTGCTGTATGTGCTTTTAAGGTAAAAAAGGGTTTACCTTAAATCCCAACATTTAATTACTGTTATCAGAATCAGTAATAGTGGAAATCTGTGTGTGTTGAAATGGTCAGTAAGGCCATTATTTACTGGGTTATTGCAATTTGCTCCCATCGAGTCTTTCAGCGCTTGAATTCAGCTCTCCTGTACGTCATCCCGTCCCTCGCTACTCTCCCACTTGTGCATCAGGATGACTTTGTGACGTCAAAGCAGGCTCATGGATTATTAATAAGTAAACACTTTGCTCTTTGCTGGCCATTGAAAAGGGTGGAGTGGAGCAGGCATGACCTCAGGCCTTCGCTTGAAGCGGAAATACCCAACTGGGTCTGTCTGGAATAACCACGAGCGCTTCAGTGGATGTGGAAAGTCACTTACAGCTCAGGCCTGTAGGGTCTGAAACCTGACATTTACTTTTTCAACACTAAGATACATTTACAGGTAGATATAATTACAAAAATCCAACAATTTAAACCCTAGTGGGCGGCGGCCTAGTGGGGAAGATCCTTGCGTCTGGACCAAGAGGTCATGGGTTTGAATCCTACCTTTAGTAAACCACCAATGGGTTCCTGAGCATGACCCTTTACCCCAAGTTGCTCCAGGGAGACTGCCCCCTGTAGTTAGGGAATGGAAGTGGCTTTGTATAAAAGCATCTGCTAATTACTGTAAATGTTATAAAAGCCCCAATAACACAAACCCTGAGTTTGTCCCCGATCATTTTCAGTTTCAGGCAGCCCAGTCCGAGAATTTCGAGGGCATATAATGTTGCGCATATCAAAAACGTATCACTATTACATGGATGTGAACTAGTTGCATTGGTACAAAGTAATGATATAATATATAATCAGTTATGTTCAGTGAAACAGATTAAAGGTTTCCCGGCTATTTTTAAATAGTAAATGAAAAAGGTAATTTGTTTCTTTATTTTATCACTGTATGGCTGGTCCCTAAGATTCTTAAGATAAATATGCCACTTTAACTTATATAGCACTGTATGTTCTCAGGGTAGAATGAGGAATGAGGAATACTTGTGCAGAGAGAAAAAGAAAAGAGAGAGAGAGAGAGAGAGAGAGGATGGATTTGTGCTGCAGGACTTGTCCGGATTCCCTTGAAGCCGAGTGTTAAGTAGCTCCAAGGCTGCTTCATTAATCTGCCCTATGTGCTGTATGGCACGAAAAAGGGCTATAACCTCCTCACTCAGCATTTCAAAGCCTCGGCTGCTTCTCCTCCCTTTAACCTTTTTCATCCCTCCGGTGCCCCCTCTTTTCATTCCTCCCATTCCCGTCCAGCGGGATCTTCTAGAATAATTGGCATGCTAATTCACTTCGGTCCAGTTTTACATACACATTTCTCAATTACACTGCAAGTGGCTTCTTTGAGAATAGAAAAACCAAACCGAGTATCCAGGGAAGAGCCCTGGAATGGAATTAAACCATTTTTCTAAACGAAAGCCAAGCTTGCAGAGTTGATCAGTTTATAGAACACAACACATAATGTAAAGGTTCCAGGAAGGACCTTTAATTTGATAAAGAATGGTAATAATATTAAAAGGTTCATGTTTACAGTCACATATAGCAATTTAAAGAAATGGTTCTTTAGATATCTGTTATAGATTTCTGTGTAATACACTCGCTCACTTGAAGTAATACACTTGAGGTTTCTCCACAAGGGGGAGCTACTGAGGCACTCACACATGTTTTCTGCACATTGAAAGGGAGGAAACTGAACTCACACTAGCAGTTGACTAGTTAAAACAGTAGTTGAAGGAAATGTAAAGCCTTAAATACGTAGTTAGACTATTCACAGGAGTTTTTAGCAGTGCTAGCATTCTGTTGCCCATGTTTTTGTGTAACTGGATATCTTCCAGTGTCATAAAACTCCAAACAGTTTGAGAAAACTGTGATGATTTACAGTAGTTCTCTCAATTTACAAATGTATTGTTTTTGTAGTCCAACCTCCAACCCAAATACAGCCTCAATTGATTAAACTTGGTTTAAGATGGAAAATTCTCTACTGAAGATGGAAAATTCTCCCCCGATTCCCTCCTTCAGGGCGCCCAGAGCTCTGCCTCCTCCAGCTGGAGTCTCTGGTGAGTTCGGGATGGGTTTGGAAGCGGCAGCGTGTTCGGGGTGGCGCGGTCTCCATGTGCCCTCCGTCGCCCTGCTAACGCGCCGCTGTCAGCGCAGATGGATGAGAGGCTCCAGTCAGAGTCGAGACGCTGCTCGGGGCCCTGTGGAGCAGTGAGGCCCCAGGGGGCCACAAAAGAGCTGCTTTCTCCCGCAGCTCCGGGGCGAAAAACAATAGACACTCATTTAAAAATCGCTCATATTTCATCAGCGGCTCCCCTAGAACCGAGAGGCGGTACACAGAGAGAGAGAGAGAGAGAGAGAGAGAGAGAGGGAGAGAGAGAGGGAGAGAGAGAGAGAGAGAGAAAAGGGAGAAAGGCCATATGGATGAAGTGAGAATGAGAGAGGAGAGAATATAGGAAATAGAGGGGGAGAGATTGAGAGTAGGTTTGGATTAAGGGAGAAAGGAGGAGAAGAAGAGAGAAAGAGAGCAGAAAATAGAGACGGACTGGAAATACAGAAAAAAGAGAGAAGAGAGACAAACATAGAAAATAATGGGAGAGAGGGAGAGAGATACAGAGAGAGATAGGAAGAGAGAGAGAGAGAGAGAGAAAGAGAGAGAGAGAGAAAGGGAGAGAGAGAGAGAGAGAAAAAGGCAGAGAGAGAAAGGGAGAGAGAGAGAGAAAGGGAGAGAGAGAGAGAAAAAAAGGCAGAAAGAGAAAGGGAGAGAGAGAGAGAGAGAGAGAGAGAAAGGCAGAGAGAGAGAGAAAAAAGCAGAGAGAGAGAAAGGGAGAGAGAGGGAGAGGGGGGAGAGAGAGAGAGAGAGAGAGAGAGAGAGG
>JBBMFX010034725.1:0-11839 GCA_037832545.1 Rhabdalestes septentrionalis
TTTAAAATTTTTTTTTTACCAGCGCAGTCACTGGCCGTAGCACAGGGGCAGTGTTTATCCCGTAAATGTGTAAATCCAAATTCAAATAGGGATGGTTGGATGATGAGAAGCACCGTGACTGGTTGAAAAAAAAACCAGGAGTGAAACACTAGTATAATCAATATGCATGTAAAAGAGCCTTCAGAGAAAACTTAACCCTTTAAGCGCCGGATTTTTTTAAGTACTGGATTTTTACATCAATATTTCAAAAGCTTGTGGTTTAAGAGGGGTAAAAGATAGACTTATTGTAAATTAAGTTTAGGTGGGGTAAATATTCTTATCCAATTTGCATATTATGACATCATGAAGAGGCAGCCATCTTACATTTCATTATATTCAGGAAACGTTGGAAGTTATTTTCTTTCTTTTTATCTTTGTTTTTTTATCCTCATTCATAATGATCAGGAAAGAGGAAACCAACAATAAAACAGAAGAAAGCAGTAAAATATTGCTATTATCATATCAAGACGTCATCATGACTAAAAAACATTGTAGTAACAAATATCATGTAATGTAGCACTTGTATTCTCTACCACTAGTTGGCAGACATGTAGTACTTTCATTCAAGATGGAAATTTCGAGCAGAGAAAGTGCATTTCTGTTCTCAATGTGCAATAAAGCGTGTGGAATTTGTGGGGAAAAAAAGCCAAATGACTAATAAAAAGTTGTTCGTTGATGATGTCCTGCGAATGATATTCGCTGAATCTGAAGGGGAAGATTTGCCTTTTGTACCAGGAGTCGTGCTCCGAGCGAAGGGCCCCGAGAATCCCTTCTCTCTCGGCGATTGCGGCTGATTGTGGCGCCGGGAACCCCAGTTCTCTCACGCCGACCAGGGCTGCTTGTGGAGCAGCGGCTCGCAGCTCACTCACGCCCTCCACTTGGAGCACGAGTTTCTTGTGCGTCTCCCGGTACAAAAGACAAATTTTCCCCTTCAGATTCAGAATAGGCAAATATCATTAGCCATTTGGCTTTTTTTTCTCACAAATGCCACATGCTTACTCGCACACTGAGAACAGAAGTGCAGTCTTTTTCTGCTCCCGTGTCAATGACACAAGGCTCGTTTCAACCGTTTTTTACACAAAACTTTTAATAGGATGATGGAGAAATTTTCGTCTTGAATCAAAGTACTAAATGTCTGCCAACTAGTGGTAGGGAATACAAATGCTACATTACATGATATTTGTAACTACAGTCTGTTTTAATCATGATGACATCCTGCGACTTTGGCGCTTAAAGGGTTAAGTAATCATAGTTTCTCTTGGCTGAAACATGGGAGGGTGGAGATTTGAAAATTGAAATATTGATGTTATTAAAACTTACTGATGGTGGGAAGGATCAGTGTTTTCTTAAAACTACAAAATACTCTCAAATCCAGTTCGGTTTTCGGTCCAAAAAAATCATTTCAGTGCATCCCTAATTTTGCCTTTTTCAGCCGAAGATTTTCGGTGGCTGAATATTTGGTGCATCCCTAATTGCCCATTACTTGTTTAAATGTTTACATTTTGTATACATTTATAAAAATGTCTAAAAACATGCTTTTACCCTGCTGTTATGGATCATTGTCTGTGGATATTCTAAAAGAAAATGACATTCTTTTTACAATGAATTCTGTAACTAAACACTAAATGTGGAATAACTGAAGGGTTGTGAATACTTTGTTAAAGAGGGTCACAACGGTTCTGTGTTGTATACAAGTATGTTGCCCTTGGCACTGATTTTTTTCATTGAAAAAAACCTGAAAGTCATCTTGTCCTACTGCCCACCTATGTACCCGGTCAGAATTACTTCCACAACTCCATCAGTGGGTGCCACTGTGGTTGATTTCTGTGAGCCCAGAGAGGAATATGTGACACTGCTGATTTCAGGAGTGGTTTATTATCCAGAAGCCCCAGTCTTCAGAAATCTGTCGAACTGCTCCATGCTGAGTCGAAAGTACAACTGGAATGGGTCACTGAGACAACGAAGCTCCTTTACCAGCCTGGATTCCCCAAGTTGCTCTCTCAATATGAGGGTCTCATTTTTGGTGCTAACAGAGCTAGTTCTAGTGCTTTAATTTTATACATTGTCGTGACTGACCATAGGTCAAGAAAACCATGCCTACTGCGGCAAGCGCAACACATTGAGAGCAACTCGCTGTTTTCTAAGAGAAAGCACAAACGACGTGGCAAGTGCAACACATGCCTTGTTTGGTCTGAATTCCGCTTTAGGGTTTCTACAGCCTGCGAAATCCCTTGAGCACCAGTGCGGTGTGTTTGTTTTTGTGTTTATTTGTATCTCTGTGCCCATGTGTACATATATGTGTACACCTAAGTGTGTGTTTGTGTGTCTTTAGATAACATCCTCTGCTAACTTATTCATCAACACATTACCTCATGGATAAACACAAAAAGAACACATTGCCAATGTTCAGAGTGTAAGTCATAGTTTTAAGACACACCAATGCATTCATACTGCAGAGGAACTGGATCACTATCACGGAGTCTGGGAAGAGTTGTAACCAAATAATTAATCTACAAAAACACCAGCGCATTCACACTGAAGAGAAACTGTATTACTGTTCAGAGTGTGGGAAGGTTTTTATAGAGATGGATACCCTCAACCAACACCAGCGCATTCACACTGGAGAGAAACCGTATCGGTGCTCAGAGTGTGGACAGAGTTTTAGTAAAAAGAGTACTCTCACAAAACACCAGCGCATTCACACTGGAGAGAAACCATATCAGTGCTCCGAGTGTGGACAGAGTTTTAGTGAAAAGAGTACTCTCACAAAACACCAGCGCATTCACACTGGAGAGAAACCGTATCAGTGCTCCGAGTGTGGACAGAGTTTTAGGAAAAGGACTACTCTCACAATACATCAGCGAATTCACACTGGAGAGAAACCGTATCGGTGCTCAGAGTGTGGACAGAGTTTTAGTAAAAAGAGTACTCTCACAAAACACCAGCGCATTCACACTGGAGAGAAACCATATCAGTGCTCTGAGTGTGGACAGAGTTTTAGTCAAAAGACTACTCTCACAATACATCAGCGCATTCACACTGGAGAGAAACCGTATCAGTGTTCTGAGTGTGGACAGAGTTTTAGTCTGATGAGATCTCTCACATCACACCATCGCATTCACACTGGAGAGAAACCGTATCAGTGCTCAGAGTGTGGGAAGAGTTTTAAAGATAAGAGTGCTCTCACATTTCACCAAAGCATCCACACAGGACAGAAACCTTATAATTGCTTAAAGTGTGGATGTGGTTTCTATAGAAACAGTAGTCTCCAAAAACATCAGAGCACAGATTGCATCACAATTTAAAATGTGGAAAGAGCTTCATGAATGAAAATGAAGGACACATATATTTCACTACAGAGGAAAAAAATATGGTTGGAGAGGAACTGTATCAAAGGCTTGTTTGATTCCCTACCGGGGCGGTCAATGAAACATGCATGAATTAAAGTTTTTTTAAATATATACAATATATACAGTTTCATTGTTTGTTTAACTAAGTTTACAGAAAAATGACAATGAATAAAAAGCCTGTACCAAAGCAATAAAAAACACAAAACCTTTCAAGTTGTAATTTCAGCTTCATTGTGGCATTAATTGAAGAACTTTTTAAACATACACACATATGGCAATACTGTAATAGCACCTCATTTTTTTACTTTCAGCATGATGCTTGCTTTAGTGGTAAGATCTACTTTCAGCCTCAAATTTGTTTTTGGATGTAAGTGGTATGACAGAAGGAGAATACAGAATGAAGTTCAGATAGAAGGATGTTGATAAAATAAATAAATAATAATAATTGTTCAATGTTCTTATGCTATCTGGCTCCAGTTACCCATTAAATCAGTGAACCTATACAATGTGCATTTAATGACTTTCAACCCATTTTATTGGATTTTCGTGCGTGTTTTTTGGTCACGGTTCAGTTTGTAGTTTTGCTTTTTGCCAAGGGTGTATTTAATGCCAAACGTGTCTCCTTGGAACATTTGTTTGTAACAAATTTCTAAAATAATCCATGAATCTGCTTAACGCTTAAAATCCTGGACGCTTCTGTTTGTGCATAATTAGTGGTCAGGATACAATTTAAGTTTTAGATTAATTTTATTAATGTTTGAACAATATTAACTATAGCCATTTGTTTTAGTGACCTTAAAAGCAGTGTCATGTCACAGGGTGACCCCTAGGGGGCACCCTTAACTAATTTAGGTGTGCATATTGCTGCCTGTCTTCACCTGCCCGCAATAATGAGGTAATTGCTAACATCTGCAGGTGAAATCAGGGGGCAATAGGCTGGTGTATTTAAGGGGGGTTTAGTGCACCGGGTCTTTGTGGGTTATTCGTTCATCAAAGTGTCTTCTGTTCCTTTAGGTAGTCCTTTTGTTTATGCTTTTTGGCCAGAGTGCCTTTTGATTTTTGTTTGTTAAGAAATAAAGAAAAGCATGGAAGTTTGTGGTTTTGCATGTCTTCGCTGGGGACAAGGGGAAAGATGCGACAGTCAGCTTGTGTTCAATCGAACGGCTAATTTGACTTTTATTTAAAATAATATAAAACAAGTCCAGGGGCCATACAAAACATGTTCATGAAGTTCTTTGAACAAAACCACTCTCACATAAAGAGCTCTTAACATCTTTATTCTTCACAGATTCATTCCCTTTCAAAATGAGTCATTTCAGTGCTCTGTAACTTATGCAAATAAGCGGTTCTATGCAAATAGAAACAAGTATTATATCACAATGGGCCAGCTGTCCAAACTGATCATTTTGAAAGTGACTGAAACTGTGAAGAATAAAGCTGATGATATATTATTTGAACAATTTTGTGCAATTATAACTTAAGAGAGTTTGAATAATATGTAAATATGTCTGCTTTAATTTTTGCGGCTTCAGTCCATTGTAGATTTTTGGTTAGAACCCAATAACGCGGAAACTGCACATATACTTCACTTCGTCCATCACACCCCTTGTCCTCATGCTGGATTGTTAAGTATCATGCCCAAACATAAACAACCAGCATGAGTTGGGGCAGTGGCGTATCAAGCTTCCCAAAAGTAGGGGGGTTCTGGGATATGGATGTCAAGTTATAAATATAATTTAATCAATTTAATACAATATAATCTGACAAAAGTGGGGCGGGTGGAATCACATTTTAGCAAAAGTGGGGGTTGTATCCCCCCCATCCCCCCCGGGTCCTACGCCCCTGAGTAGGGGGTCATAGCTTTTTTCGTGGTTATATATAATTTTTTATGCATTTTAGTACTAAATAAGACAAATGTATCATTTACTTAAAGCTGACATTTATGATATTGCAGGTTTTATGGGGGTCATGGTTGCACGAAACACGCAGCTCTACCCTCTATCCAGCAGCTATTTATTCCTCCTTGATGCTGATTGGCTGCCAATGTTTGACACATCCATCAATACTGAGAGGTGGGATAATCAGAGTATGTTATGAATTTCTCCTGGCTGCTGCTCAGAATTTCAAGAGCGTCTCTTGTATTCTCGTGTTTTTTGTTTTGATATTCTTAAAGCCCTGTAGTTTTTATTACAATAAATTAAATGAAAGTTTTACTGTATTTAACTGCTCATACCAATGAAAATAACAGCACATTAATTACAGTACAGTATATACAGCAGGGCCGTGCAGATCTGGGAAAGAGGTACACTCAGAATGAACCATGCAAGCTTTGACAGCACAGGAAAGTGTTCTTTGTTATCAGATGCATCCTCCATCCTACGAAGCTAACAATTTTGGGACCCACTCTCTATTTTCATCCCGCAAGCTGCAACCACCCCGCCCAATTAGGGGTACTAACCCCAGTCCTCATTATTTTGTTGGCACTGTGGAGCAAACAGAAAAGAATTAGGGAGGTTCCAGTGATGAAGATCCCACAGATGCAGCACAGAAAAGTGAGACAACACAGAAAGGTGAGCATTCAAGTTACAGAACTCGCCCCAGCAGGAATGCAGTTTATCCATCTGGACGGCCATTACTGATGTCCAGCCCCCCTCATCTGATTGGCACTACAGACTATCTCAAGACAGAGTCCCACCAAAACAATACAAGCTTGCAGGCAGGCCCAAGAGACCCACATCCCTGGTGTAAGACTGTTTATGACATTTGCTGCCAAGCAATGTAAAAACCCAATCTACTGCCACCTTGAGGAAGCAACAGAACTTTATCTTTTTTACGAGTATCCATCAGGATGTTCCCAAGGAGAAAGAACAGAACTGCACAAACACAGGCAACAAATCTCACAGACTGATAGTAATTTTGAAAAGTTGTTTAGAATTGTCCTGAGTATCTCCTGTCGTTTATATTTAAGCAGCCATACTGTTCATTCTCAGTTAGTTTTAAATTATTTATTCTGTAATAAATATTTGTCCAGCTAGTACATGGCAAACTTAATAATGAAGAAGCATGCTGTGGTATTCCAGAATAAATAGAACATGTAATGCTATACTGTCCTAAAAATCAGGATGACTGGCAAAGGTTAATCTCACAATTGCAAAGAAAACAGGTTTAACTTACAAGACAATCTACAAAGAAGCTCAGATGAAATATGGTTTAACAATGTATTGAGTTTCCAGAGGAATACAGGATTAATTTAAAATTTAATTTTTGGTTGTTTGTTCGTTGGTTTTGTGTTGGTTAGACTCACGTACCACACCCCAATCCAACTGGTGGCGGTAATGCGCCATTCAATTTAGCTTCCAACCACCAAAAATGAACGACTCATTTTTCGAGTCATTTTGTTAATTTTAGCAAAATATAATTAAAATGTTAAGTGTTACTTCCCCAACATATCTACTGCTTACACAAACATTGATCATACTACAAACAAGACAAAACTATAATGCTATAAGTTAAAGAAAAGTTTCATTAATTGTTTACCTTGTCTTCGGGCTTGAGTCGTTGATTAGTTCATCTCTCGAGTCTTCAGGCTTGAGTCGTTGATTAGTTCATCTCTCGAGTCTTCGGGTTTCAGTCGTACGTTCATCACGTGACAGCCCCGTAATGTTAACATATGCAGCCTGAGCTGGAAAGAGAATTGATTAGTTAATCTCTCGAGTCTTCAGGTTTGAGACTCACTAATTCCAATTCAGAAACTATAGGATGTACCGCAAATGCGAATGCGCGACTGAACGAATCACTCGTACAAGACGACTTGTTGTTCCCAAGTCATATTAAAGATTCATTCAAAATGAACGAGTCGTTCAAAAACAACCCATCACTACCATAAACCCGAAAGAAAAATGCAACTACAAGCCAGTGATTTCTTGTGCCGCTCCCAAGTCCGGATAAATGCAGATGGTTGTGTCAGGAAGGGCATCAACGTAAAACCTAAGCCAAATCAAACATGCGAATCACAAACAGATTTCATACTGGATAGGTCGAGGCCGGGGTTAACAACAACCGCCACTGGTGCTGCTGACCTACAGGGTGCTGGTGGAAATTGGGATAATGTTGGTTGACGGAGGAGAGGAGGGAGACGTGTATGGAGGCAGAGAGAGAAGAGGAAAGGCAAGAGTGTATTACTTTGACTTTGAATGTAGGAACTATTACAGGCAAAGCTAGGGAGCTGGTGGACATAATGAAGAGAAGGAAGGTGGATATATTGTGTGTCCATTAGACCAGGTGGAAAGGTTGCAAGTCTAGAAGCTTAGGAGAGGGGTTCAAGTTGTACTACCATGGTGTAGATCAGCGTTTCTCAGTGGGGGGCGTTGAGAATGAGACAGCTGGGAGGGGGGCATTCAGACGCGAATGGGGGGCGTCATCTTTATTAGTTAGAATTTTTAGGCATATACAATAAACAGATTTTGTTAATTTGAACACGTAATAAGATGTAATAAATTATTCATGGAATGATTAGAAATAAATAGGCATACCAGCGCCTGGTGCTCTGACTTTCTCTTCGAGGGTTAAAATCTCACATCCAATCAAAATGTACACAAGCAGAGTTACGTATTGATGTTCTGCATGTGACACCACACCTAAAAGGATGTCCATGCTGGATGGCCGATGTGATTACACAGAAATTGTTAAGTAGTTTAAAAGAGATGACAGGGATCCACAGACATAGTAAATCCGTGTATCATCCGTTCATTAGTTTTTCAATATGAAACCAAACCCAAAAAAACTGACAAACCACTCGTATTTTCAGTTTTTGTTTCCAAAACCAAAACGACAAAACTGATAACGGCCCATTTTCCGATTTCTCATTTTGAACTCAAATAAAAAATGGAAAAAACGGAAAACGAACGCTCATATCCCATTTTGTTTTTTTCGTTTCGGTGTTAAGTTGCAGGAGGGTGGAGAAACTGGCCTGGTAGCTCCGCCCACCGGTTTAGGCTGTAAAAATATTCTGATTATGGGCAGTGTTGCCAGATTGGGCGGTTTTACGCCCAATTGGGCTTCTTTCGGTTAAATTGGCCGGAGAAAATTGGCATTAGGCGGGTCTATAAAATTTGGGCTGCTTTTAAAAATATTTAGTGGGTTTTACCGTCCTTATTATTATTATCATTCAAAAAAACAAACAAAACAAACAAACAAACAAACAAAACAACAAACAAACAAAAATATATATATATATGTCTATATATATAAAGAATACATGAAAAATCATGGTGGTTAAATGGAGAAACATTTAAAAAAATAGCTGTGAATCTGTCAAATATGACACGACACCTATTAGTGACAGTGATTGGTTAACCAAACATCACAGTGAAATTTTATTGGTCACTTGTTATACGCGCCAAAACAAATTTAAAATCCCACCCACAAGTCACGGAGAGGTGACTGTGCATTCTCTTTTAAACGTGTACTTACCTAGAGACAGCATCATGCCGAAGTGGGGAAAATACAAAAAACTTTACCGAAAGGAATGGGAGACTTATCCGGAACTAAAATGCTGGATTACCTCTGTGCCAGAGGATGACTCCAAAGCTCGTTGCAAATATTGTAACACAGAAATTCGAGCGCAACTTAATGATTTGAAGGAACATGGCGCCACAAAAAAACACAAGTTTTGTTGTGTGCCAAGTGTTAAGTCTTTTGCTGTACCAACAGGGTCTGCTGCTGGTCAAAAGACAATAGAAGAAGACCAAAAACATTGTGAATTTGAGGTTTGCGACGTATGTGGCTTGTCACATATCCATCATCGCAGTTGATGAATTGTCCGATGTTATTCAAGATGAAGTGGGAGCATTCAAAATGAACAGGACGAAGTGCACTGCAGTGATAAAGTCTGTTCTGGCGCCACATTTTAGAGAAGATTTATGAGAGGATATTGGTGAGTCTCCATATTCACTGTATCTTGATGAGACCACCAACATATCAGTAAACAAGCTCCTGTGCATCTGTGTTAAGTACTGATCAGTGAAGCACCATAAGTTCGTCAGCACATATCCCGGACTTCAGGAGCTATTGGATTGCAACGCAAATGGAATATAAGATGCCTTTCTATTCTAAGAGAGTATGGCCTGGATATAAAAAAATGGTGGGAATCGCGACGGATGGAGTGAGTGAAATGGTAGGGAAAAATCACTCTGTTTTTACACTCCTCAAGGAATTACAGCCAAGTCTCAAGCTTATCCGCTGCGTATGCCATTCTTTAGATATTGTTGCTAACAAAGCTATGCAACTTCTCCCAAGCAACCTGGAATACATGATACGAGAAACATATAACTGGTTTTCTCACTCAGCAAAGCGTCAGGGTTTAAAGTTTATATCCCCTAGCTCCACTCGCTGGTTAGTGACCTCCGACTGTATTGAAAGAATTCTGGACCAAGAGGATGCGCTTAAAATCCATTTTAGTTTTGTATCCGATGCTGAGCACTGCTATTCCGCGAAGATTTTAAAAGAAATGTACAGTGACAAAGCAAATATTCTGTACATGCACTTTCTCCGCCCCGTCTTAAAAGAATTCAAAACAGTGAGTAATTACTTTCAGCTGGAGACCGGAGACACGCTGAGTGTATTTAGGGATCTTGATAGACTGTATATGTCTACACTGAGAAGGGTTGTTAAGCCCAGCGTAATGCGTATGAACAATGATGTGCGACTGCGAGAGCTTGATCTTAAATCGCACAGCATTTACCTCTCCCATCAGGATGCTGATCTGGGTACCACATTCCAACGGCCGCCTGGAGGCCAGCCCACTTGCACCTGAACAGAAGGAGACCATCTCAACTCGGTGCTTGGCTTTCCTTAGAGAAGTGCTTGCTCAATATCAAATGCGCCTGCCTGCTTCAATGGAGGTGCTGCACAAATTGGAGTTACTTTCCCCCAAAATAGTGATGTCCACTATAAACAGGCCTTGAGTCATAGACTTACCTACTGATTTTTTTTCTTGTCCAGAAGACATCTTAGAAAGCCATTAGAGAAACGTAGGATCAGCCGGATTCTCAAGCGAACAAGCCATCGACGCTTTTTGGCTTGAAGTTGAAGCATTCAAAATGCTGGGGGAAATAATTGTTTTAAAGAACTTTCCCTGGGTGCAATCAGATTGCTCACTCTGCCCATCTCTAACGTTCACGTTGAGAGGGCATTTTCCCAAGTGACGCTGCTAAAAGACGACATGAGAAATCGAATGGGTCTGCCGCTCCTCTCAAGCCTCATGGATGTGCGCTCTGGCCTGAGCAGGAACGGGTGGACATCAGCCAATTTCAAACCTCCCCAGCAATTGTTGGGGAGATTTGATTACTCCATTTATTAGCCTCATGTTTGGCTTTCATGGACTGTACAAAGTTATTAGTATTCAACATACTTCAGTTCAAGAAATCAGTAATAAACTTTGAATAGGTAAGATCAGTTCTATAAATACTGCATGTGACTGACTAAATAGTTAATTTTTTTAGCTGACAAGGAAGTTTGTTTGTACATTTTCTGTTTTTATGTTATGAAACTGTTTATAATGTCATGCTCTTTATCAGGCTACGTCTATATTTTACGTTAATTTTATGCTAGGTGGAGATCGGGGCTGGTTTTTATTGAGGTGGGCGGGTTTTACTTTGAGTTTGGGCTGGAAACTGTCGCTCAGATCTGGCAACCCTGATTATGAGAGATTCAGTATTTCAGTGTGTGGTAGCGCATGAAGTGTTTGCAGGTTTACATGACAGTTCTGTTTGTGAGTGTCACTCTGTTCTTTTTGGAGAAAGTAAATAAATGCTCCCGTTCCAAGTGAGGAACGAACGAACTCTGCTCTAAACGGTCTCATTTTTGGACCCACTCTTAGCTCGTTTCCACCGCCACGGGGCCAAGTCTAGAACTGGTGCTGCGAGTTTCGAATTTCAACCGAACAATGACATGTGCCGATGTCAAAAAACTCGTTTAGCGGGAGAAGATCGGCCAGACGGGCTGTTAGCCTAGCTGCTAACTGTCACTGGGAGCCCTAACGGCTAACAGCTCAGCTTTCTACCGCTATATTAAACTATAATTAACTCTGCTATTACTATTAACTGTCAAAATTCATCTCTAATGACTCTGTCCCGAAGAACCGTGTATTTATCGGTTGTATTAGGTGGCGGCTACGGTTAGCCTTTTAGCTTCTCGCTTGAATTACCAGTTCCACCTTAAATCGTGCTTCGATTCACGTAACATCATTTAAAGTGGAACGGATATTTTGAGCGAGAAGCTACCCAGGTGGCATTCGACCGAACTTAACCGTTTAAAGCCCGATTCATACTTATACTGCTCCAGCTTGTCGGATCAGTTGGATCGCCATGATTTGACGTCGTATGGGCGATCCAACAGGGTTGGATCGTCGGTTGGAGTCGAGCTCTATTTTCTAAGCATCCGACGTCCGC
>JBBMFX010034745.1:0-11839 GCA_037832545.1 Rhabdalestes septentrionalis
AGAATTATTAAAGCATCATCAGGGGGAAGATCATTCTCATATATAGCCCCCAAGCTCTGGAATGCCTTACCACACAATGTTCAGGACTCAGACACAGTCTCAGTTTTTAAATCCAGGCTAAAAACACACCTGTTTAGTCACGCTTTCTGTATTTAAACTCTTTCTTACACTCCCCTTCGGCTTACTCACTAGGGGCTCGGACCTGGACTCTGTAAAGCTGCCATGTGACAACCTGGTTGTAAAAGCGCTATAGAACTAAAATTGAATTTAATTTAATTACTACGCTGACATCGACTTGACACACCGCAAATTGTACATAATGTGGACATAAGGGCATTTCTGTAAATTAGTGGACCATTTTGCTATAAATTACATCTATTTTTAAGAAGAGATTCTCTGAAGTGAATAGATTTGACCACGTGTTCACATAAACATATCATGCAAATTTATTGTGCTTGAGTTATTATATTCAATTCAATTCAATTTTATTTCTATAGCACTTTTTACAACCAGGCTGTCACAAAGCAGCTTTACAGAGTCCAGTTCCGAGCCCCTAGTGAGTAAGCCAAAGACGACAGAGGTGAGGAAAAACTCCCTCGGATGGAGGAAGAAACCTCGGGAGGTGTAAAATAAGTAAAATAAAGCAATACATGTTTACAAGGCATTGTTGCCTAAAATAAGAAAGAAACAATGTTTGCTCAGCTATTTCTTTAAAAAGAAGGCCAAACAAGCTGATCAAGAAGACCAACCATCTGCTAGTGGTAGCACATCTGACGGTTGGACTATTGCTATTGAACCGAGAGGGGCAGCTAAAGCTAACTTAACAGCTAACCAGATGCCCCTCCCCCCACAACAAACTTGGCACTTAACAATGCCACACACAACACAAATTTTGCCTTTTACTCAAACAATTGGCCACCACCATAACATTAGGCAAGTTAACAGCCATAAAAATATGCAAAAAGAATCCCCAAAGCAAAAAAAACCCACATTTTAGGCTCAGTTCATATGCCTTACCTCCACTTCCCACCCTCTAAGTCACCTTCTTGTGTGATCTTGTAGTCCAAGTTGTTCCTCTCTGTTCCATCTGCCTCCAACACCAATTCACACTTACACATACGGACAGAAGTTCTCTCTCTCACCAAGAGAGCACAAAAGGTTAATCAGAGCCAGTGTTAAACAACGTATGAAATCTCCAAACAATCATGTGTACACTCAAAAAAAGTACCTGTTGCTGGGAAGTTGGGTATCCACTGGTCCTGCCTGAAAGAAGAGTCTGTGTACCAGTGTTTTTTCCCAAAGGGATATTATTTCACTGGTCAAATGAGAACAAGCTGTTAACAACCCCCCCATCTTTGTGAGTGAGAGAGAGAGTGTGAGAGAGAGAGAGAGAGAGAGAGAGAGAGTGTGAGAGAGAGAGAAAGAGAGACAGATACAGAGAGAGAGAGAGAGAGAGAGACAGAGAGACAGAGAGAGATTTATATCTTATTTACAGTTTGTCATTAAAATGAATTAAAATAAAAAACACTCAAACAAGCGAAATGCACAATAAAATCACAAGATTAAAAAGGTACAGTATAAAAACATTTTGCAGTATAAAAACCTGTGGCACTAACACATGCAAAGTACATTTCAACAGAAGCCCTGAAAATTCAAAATCTGCTCAATTGTGTAAAAAATACAGAACATTATCAAAGTCCCATATGTCCTTAAACACAGCAAGTTCATTCATGCATAAAAAGTTCAGCACAATCTACAGACACCCCCATGCTAATTTGCCACTGCCTTGTAAGTTACATAGCCAACTTAGCCTAACCGATCAAAAAATTCAGCATTTTTTAAAATTCGTTTTGCCCAGGTGACCACAAAAATAAACCCTGGGTTCATAAAAACTTCACCCAAATCAGAGTCTTCAATACATTAAACCACTTGCAAAGATGTGAACAATGTAAACAACAATGAAAATTTGTTATCAGATACACTTGGATTTAAATTGGAAACAAAAGCAATCACAGCAATGATTCTGTACAGGATGCACCAGTTAAGATCACAGATATTCTTTGTCAAAGAAGGTTAATATAAATACCCCCATGCAGGTTTGACCTTTGGCACTTCACCAAAATGCTGTCTCCATGGAGTTTCAGCTCTTCCCTTTAGATTCCCTTTATTAAAGTTCTTCACACACATGCCATACAGTTTTATCTCGTTTGCCACATCTAACCCCAATCATTCAGCAACCTCTATTCACAAAGTGCCTGCTTGGCCATACAAAAAAATCTGCAAAAACTGCCCAAATGAACCAACCCCTGCCCACCTTCTTCCCTTGGTAAAAATAAAACATTTTGGGGAATCCAGTGCATCCTGTCCTAAAAACAATTTAATAAAATTAATAAACCTACAGGAGGTTCTACCACAGCCAGTTTTTAATGATCAATGTACAACCTGTGGGAGCATTAAAAGCCATAGAACTGTAAAATGTTAGCATTAAAGGACAATAGGCTGATAATTGCATGCTTATACATGAATAATGTACTCATCTGTGTGAGGGGTTATTTTGGGGAAGAGACATTTAATTTGCATAAAAGTCAGACAATGACGGGAAGTCCCCTTATTAGGACTTTCCACATGGCGTAGTACGCCTGTGGTCCTTTGTGTGTGTGTGTGTGTGTGTGCATATTTGTGTGCACATTTGTATGTGTGCGTGGGTGTGAAGATTCGACGGCATAGTATCCCTTCCTCAACCTAAAACTTACGGAGACATGAATTTGATACCTTTTAAGAAAGTAAAATAGGTTAAAGTATGGTTTGATTCCTTATAAGTGAGTTATGCTGGAACTTGGCCATCTAAAACTGTGAAATCTGAGGACTGCCCTTAGACCAGCTCAGCCTGCGTGCTGGCTGCTCTCCTTTGCAAAGTATTATTTTTGGAATAAAAGAGTTTGAAGAGAAATGAGAAAAGAGTTGTGTTGTTGAAGAGAAAAAAGAAAAGAGTTGTGTTATTGAATTTATACCAGGTCGGGACTCGCCGGTTAGTCCAGACGCCAATTTTGGAGCAGTCCTCCACTGCTAAAGCTGTACTTTTTCCCCAATTTACCTCTGATGAGGAAGTTTGACTGAACGCAGTTACTGTGTCCAATAATTTATTCACATTCGTGCTCTCTCATCGGTTTAAGCAGACACTTTTAGTGGAGGAAAGTGTAAATTCAGCCATACCCCAACAGGAATACAACATGCCAGATAAACTACATCCCTGGTGAATTCCCATATCTATCCTAAAATGGGTACTTAATGCCCCATTATTTTAAGTACACTATCAAAAACTATCACTATTAAATACAACACACTCAGCATAGCTATGAAGGTGGTGAAGAAACCAAAAGAATGTAAAGTCTTCCAAAGGTACTGGTGCTTCCCATGATCAAAAGCTTTTTGCTGGTCTAGAGATCAAACGCAACCTTGCTCAAAGATCTGGAGACATCTACATAGTCCCGAATTAAACCAATGTTGTCTCATATTATTCTGTGTGGAAAGCAATAGGTCTGGTCCTGTTGTATAATTGAGTCCATCACTTCCGCCAGCCTCTTCGCCAGCACTTTGGAGAGGACTTTACAATCACTACACAGCAAGCTAACAGGCCGCCAGTTGGAAGTGTGGCACAGACCTCCCTTCTTAGGCAACAGCATGATCACCGCTCACTGACAGCTCACCAGCAACCTGCCTTCAGAGAGACTCTCTTTCAGGATGACGAGCAAGTCCATGCCAAGAACCTAAGAACACTAGACTCAATAGCAGACAAAACTGTTAAAAACAAACATCTCTCATTATGAACCACAGGCACATACACATTAAATAATGTCAAAGTAAACATGTCATATTTCACCAACTGGATGAATCCCAAAAACATAGCCAGGTTGGGGAAAAAGTTCTAAACACTCACGACACATTTCCCTTTTTTATCGCCCGTCCAGGAGGGTGGTGTTATAGAATTCTGACCCATCCCTCTCGCTATCTGAGCTGGTTGGCTCCTCATGCTCCTCCTCTCTTCCCACAGAACACATTTTCTTCCTCGTTTTTCTTTTCCTGGAATTTTGTATACGGTACCACTAGCCATTTCAAGAGAACCTACCTTGAACCTACCTACCTCTAGAACCGAGAGAGAGAGAGAGAGAGAGAGAGAGAGAGAGACAGACACACATTTGCAATAATGTGTAAATGAAGGGGGTTAAAAGTCAGAAGAACCTGTAATCACCAGTTCACATGTAGCACCGCTGTGTGAGCAGAGACAAAATCTGGGTTAACACACCATTTCTTCTCAACCGCAGGAACATTTTCTGTACTTTTATAAAACACAAATTCAGCTCTTATCCGAGACTCCACCAGAGCTTTCAACAGCTGGAGCAGGTCTGTGTCTCATCCCTCCACCTTCAGTCTGAAGGTCTTCCACATGACCAGCTTCGCCTGTCCCACTAATAAATTAACCAGGGTACATTTAGAGCGGTGGGTCTTCGAGTATTTATAGCCAAAAATAAACATAATCGAGTTTAAAAACAGGTCAAACACTCTCAGAACCTGACTCGGGTGCTGGAAGAGCAGAAGTAGTCTGGAGCATTCAGAAAAAGTGTGGAACACATATCATTATTACAGAACCCACAGAGAGGGGTAACATTGGGTTGAACCTCGACACAAATGTGTTGGTGCCCAGCGCGCAGTGTAAGATCCTCCACTGTAGGTCCCCCTGAGCGCTTGGGTAGCGGAGCTTTGTAAAGCCTCCATGAAGGCTGTAGTCCCTCAGGAACAGAGAGGTTAGCTCTCCACCTGGTATCAGGCCGACCCCTCAGCTCATTAAAAACCTGGGATTTTACAAAGCTCTGGTACAGAACAGATTTATCAGCAGCTGAAAAGGCCACACCCTGCAGCATCCTGCAGGAGAGAGAGACGCCCAGAGCCTGAACTGGCAACCAGAGGAGTGACCTGCACTTTACCTGGCGGAGCTCCACTAACAACCCCCATTAAATCTGGGGGAAGGGAGGATTTCAGCGTGGCAATAAAATTCTGCACTGCTCTTTCAGAGCAAAGCCCCACCCGAGCAGTAAGCTCCGCCTCTGTTCATCACTATCCCATGCTCAGATCTGTCAGATCCTCGACTGTAGTCACCCCTGCTCGAACAAAAAAAAATGGCAAGCTATTACACAAGTCGGTGTGCTGTAGAAGGTATGCATTACAATACAGAGGTTCCCCCAGCCCGTAGTGAGCCCCCCACTTCCTTACTACATCAAACAGCCCCCATGCCTTTAGCATCGACCCATAGAACCCAGTCACAGCCAATAGTCTTGCAGCACTCTGGCTTAATATAAAAAGCTGTTTATCTTAGCAAAGCCCACTCTGGGACCTGAGGACAGGCAACCCAAAATGCACCCAAGGCTTCTCCTGGAAAAGCAGTCTCATTGCCTTCATCCTGGTGGCGACGTGTATCAGCCCTTGGCCCCCCTCATCTCTGCAGCCAATGGTACCCGTCCCAAAAGAAGTCCACAAAGATCCTCTGGATATTCTGGAGCTGCCCCACTGGAGGGTCCAGCACAGTCAGTCAGTGCCACAGCATCGAGGCTGCCAGGATATACATCACAAGCACCTGCCCCCGTATGAGAGCTGGGGGCACAGTCGACTCCACCGGTGAAGTCACCATTTTATTTGATACAGCACACCTTTCCAGTTCCTCTGCATGTACAGAGCAGAGCCTAAAAACACACCAAGTATTTTAGTCCATCCGTGTTCCATGTGCATGGCTGTGGGAGCTGAGGGAGGGTGTCTGGGACCACGTTCCCAGCAGTAGTGCCTCACTCTTATTCCAGTTGATTCTTGCTGAGGATGCTCTCTGGAACAGGCCAAGGCACTCCGTCTGCCCTGAGATATCTGTATTGGACCAGATAACCACTGTGATGTCATCAGCGTATGCTGAGAGTTCGGCTGTGACCCCCTCACCCGTCCTGGGGCAGCACACAGAGGCTCCAGTGAACTTCCTCCGCACCCTCGCCAGGAGTGGTTCGGCTGCAATGGTGTACAGGAGCCCAGAGAGGCCGAAGCTCTGCCAGATTCCCCTGGAATCCCAATAATATTCAGCAGACTATTCACATCGGTATAGAACAGTTTTACATATGAAAGAAATTGTGGCCCGAGACCAATGCCTTTTAATGTTTTTAGAACATAGGTGTGTTCGACCCAATCAAAAGCTTTCTGCTGATCGAGCGACAGCAGTCCTATGTTAAGCTCTTACCCTTTAGCATATAAAATTAAATCTCTTAATAAATACAGGTTATCAAACATAGCACGTCCTGAAACACAGAATGATTGGTCATAGTGTATAATTGTGTCTAGACACTTCTTTAGCCGGTTTGTCATCACCTTAGATATGATTTTATTGTCTGCAGTCCCAGTAGTGAAACTGGTCGCCAGTTGTTTAAAAAACCAAGGTCCCCCTTTATGGGAAGCAGGGTGATGACAGCTCTCCGGCAACTAAGCGGGAGAAGTCCAGAACCTATACACTCCAGGAAAACAGCATACAAGTCCCAGCCCATTGTGCCCCAGAATGCTTTATAAAACTCTGCCGATAGCCCGTCTAGCCCTGGAGATTTCCCATCAAACTGTCCATAAGCAGCAACAGTGAACTCATCGAAGCCCAAATGGAGATCGAGCTGCATCTTATGCTGCTCAGGTATCTGCAGCAGGTCCTGCAGGAGACAAGCTGCTGCGCCCTCATCACAGAGCTCAGCCCTGTACAGATATTAATAGAAAGACAGCGCATACACTATAATTCCTGGTCTGCCTGTTATCTCCTTGCCATCGGGCAGTTTAAGATGGCTAAGGATCTTCTTACCCCAGCCTTCTTTTCCAGCCCCCCCAAAAAAGGGTGTAGGTGTGTCCATCTCATTAAACTGGGTATATACCATACCCGGACCAGTGCTCTGTGACCTCTTTCCTACAACAGGTTCCCGAGGAGCAGCTTGTTCCTCTCACAGGTCTGAACAGCTTCTGGCCCCTCCGGCCCACTCACACGCCTCTCAGAGTCCAGGATTTCCTGCTCCAGAAGTCTCATCATATTCCTCAGTGTACTTGTGCTTTGAGTGGTATAATCCTGACAGAAGTTCTTAATTTGGGCTTTCCCATTGTCCCACCACTGACTAAGCAACGTTAAGCAAGACTGTCTCTCTCTCCAGGCCTCCCAAATCAGGGTGAAAGAGAGCACAGATTGGTGATCCTGTAATAACTGACTGTAAAAAATGCCAGTACAACCGCTTCCCTGCCTCTGCTGTGAGTGAGAAAGCTACAGAAACTAATTGGTGATCAGACAAGGGAAACAGAAGAATACAATTGCGGAAAAACCTGCCTATGTTCCTTTTCTGCACATAAACCCTGTCTGCCCGGGCTCCTGATATCGTATTACAGGTAGTTTTTGTCCAGGTGTACTGCTCAACCCCAGGGAACATGTACCTACACACATCCACTAAATGAATAATAGCTCTAAGTGTGTCTGCGGTTCTTTATGGTTTGCATCATTCCCTAAATCTGTGTGAGAAACAATACATTAATTGATGCATAACTAAATACAGAGGACCATTTAATATCATCACAGCTTCCATTGATGTTTAGGGAACTAAAAGTTAAGAATTATAGGTCTCCATGATCCGTGCACACACTACTATAATCACAGCAATGCACCCTGGGGGTTGTGTAACCTGTTCCATCACTTTTTTAAATCGGTACCATTTAGGCTTAACCAGTTCATCAAGGCTTCCTTTTCTCATAGCAGTGGCACACGATAGCAAAAACAGTTTTAAATCAGGGAAGAACAGCTCGATGCTGGGCTTACGTTGCCCCTTAGTACTATCAAGGAAATTATTTATCTGTTTAAGCACATTTTGGTCCTGTACTGCTCAGCTCCACCGACACCTGGGAATCTGCTCCCTTCACCCTTGTCCACCAGACTCTCCATGTCCTTGTAATCATTATCCAAGTCCTCCATGAGGGGCGTCCTGCTCCGCGGGGAGCGTGGGACTTACGAGGGGGGGGGGTTGGCAGTGCCGTCTGCTGGTTCAGTTTGTTCCAGAGTGGGCTGGTGTTCTGTATTCCCCGCAGGGCATCGCTCTGCCTCAGTCTGCCCGGAGCCGGCACCTAGGGACCCGCAGAGCTCGTGCTCCCGGACAGCAGGCTCGCCTGGCTCGGTGTCAGCTGCTTGCGAGGACAGTTTTGGGCAAGATTGTTTAGTATGACCATGGTCCCCACAGCCAAAACACTTCATACTCTCGGAGCTGATGAAAACAGTGTAGCACTTTCTGTCTTCATGATTTTAACCGACACATCTAGTGGGTCATGCTGCGTGTTCAAAATCATGTACGTCTGGCGCCTGAATGACATGAGGTGTTTGATTCAGGGTTTTTGCAGCCTAGGGGTATGGCCCGACCATTGTCCTGCAGCCCGAGAGAATCTGCCCCAAAAGCTTGTTCGAAACAAACCGGGGCACATAAGACAACACAACTTTCTTTGATGGACTGGATAAGGGCATTACAGATACAAATTCATTTATCACTAATCCATTCTCCACTACCTTTTAAGCCGGCTTTATTCATGCATGACTTAGATTTTATATTTACTGCTCCGACTTCCCTACTAACATGACGGAACTGTCGGTGATACACTTACAAGCATGTCTAAGAGTCAGGCAGGAGAAATCCTCTCCCTCTGTTAATGCTATAGCAGCGTTACTCAGCACAGAAACCACTCAGAACTGTAACAAAGCACAAATAAAATGCTCCTGCCCCCTGCTCGCACCTACTAGCACTTGCTACCCAGGGTCCAGACAGAGAGTAGTGGTGGGCAGAGCGATCCAAATATCGATAATATTGATATCCAAGTTGGTTTTGATATTGATCGATACCAGTGTTATAAAATCGACACTTTAGTGCTGTTACGTTCAAGTGACTCTCTAGTCACAGCATGGAACACACTCTGCTCTTCCTCCCCCTCCTGTATTTTGATGTTGTACTGTCACGTGACTTAAAAGCCCCAAGCAGCGCATACGCAGAAAGAGAACGAGAGAGAGAAAAAGACTGAGCAGAGAACATATAAAGAGAGAGAGATCATGACAAATAATGACAAAGAAAACACTGAGCTTCAGAAAAAGAGAGAGGAGGAGAGAAACCCCCCACCCCCCGACCACAACAGACCCAGACCCCAACCTCAGAGGCAGAAGTCACTGGCAGAAACCTTTCAGCATTAAAGAGAATATCCAGGTATATCCAGGTTTTAGTCATCTTTGGGACTAATAAATAATTATTTTCAAAGTGCAGCTGGTCATTTGTTACTTCAGCCAACACAAAAAGTATTAGTTATGATATGACCTAGATCCATTTTTTTTGATAGGTGTTATTTGAACAAATACATTTACTGGAATTTAAACAAATACATAGCATAATATATGTTATTATTGTTATTATGATAAAGTATTTTTCTATTCGCAACTTTGCCCATATTCTGTACTGGGTTCAAAGGAATAATCACAAAAACAGGCAAATTCATTCAGATTTGCAATTTGATGATGGATCCACCTTAATTATTAAAAAGAAAAATGTAATGGTATCAGCGAAACGAGCTCTGTATTTACTTGGTATCAGATTGATGCCAAATTTTGTAATATCGCACACCACTAATGGAGAGACACAGACAGAGAGTGAGAGACACTGAGACAGAGAGTGAGAGACACAGAGTGAGGGAGAGAGTGTGTGAGAGAGAGAGAGAGAGAGAGAGACAGAGAGAGAGAGAAAGAGAGACAGAGAGAGGTGCCCACTTTGAACTTTGGGGCTTTGGGGCTCCTCCAGTAGCCAGGGTAGCGTTCTGCTACTGTTACACTGTTTTTTAAAAAGACCCCAATTCGAAAATGTCCACGATAAAAGTCAGGTAATCCAGTCCCAATCCTCCTACCATGTTCAGCAGCTTGTAGGCTACTCCTCACCATATGAGAGTCTTGGGTCCAGTGAGGAGTCTCTGGATGAACTGCAGTCTGAAGGCCGCTGATCTGCTGGTCAGATGGACCAGGCCCTGTCCTCACTCCTCCTTGGGCAGATGGAGGACACACTGGGGAATCCATTGCAGCCAGTCCCAGAAGAAGTGCCCGGACTGCTAGTGACTTATTTTAACGTTTTAGACTATCCTGTGCATGGTTTACATTAGTTACATATCTTATAGTTTTCTTTATTACCTGTTACATCGTTTAGTTTTAACTATTCTGCAGCACACCGCTTCTAACCGGCAATCCATTTAGCACCACTAGCCCTTTAGCCATTAGCCAGCTATTATTAGTTCCCCTGCATTTTTGACTAAATTCCTAAACACCATGTCAGATTTGTCTGTGCTTCTGAGTTCAGGTGAGGACTGACTTGGGTTGCACTCGGAGGATTTGGAACTGGAGAACGTGGAGAAGCAGATCCGCAACCTGCAGGCGATGCTGGCCCGGCTACAGCAGCTGAGAACCACGCTGGAATCTCAGACCAAAGCTCACCTGTCCCAGGTAAGTCCTCGGCATGAAACTAGCACTCCGACAGCCAAAACCTCAAACCTGCATGTTTCTCTGTCTAGGTCCAGCGCACCAGAGGCCTGGGTGCAGCTGCAGCAGCGGAACAGATGCCGGACGGGGGCCATTTTTCCGCTACCTGCCTTCAAGATCGCGACCCACAACTGCTTCTCTGCTCTCCGTGAGACGGCACACAACACACTGATCATTGGAGACTCCATCATCCGGCATGTCCGTGCGACAACAGCTAAAGGTAAGGTGTGCACTCGCTGTTTACCTGGTGCTTGTGTTCTTGATTGATGTCGCTGCACAGGTGCCTGCGGCACTGGGGAAGAACATTGGAGGTGTGGTTCTTCATGCTGGCACCAACGACACCGGACGGAAGGAGACGGAGACCCTGAAGAAGGACTTCAGGAGCCTGGTCGAGAATGTCTACAGCACATCATCCTCACCCGAATTGTGGTATCTGGTCCACTTCCCACATTTCAGCGAGGGATCTATTTGCTTATAACTAATGGTTACAGTCTTGGTGTCAGAGATTACCTTTTGTTGATAACTGATATGTTTTCTGGGAGCGTCC
This sequence comes from Rhabdalestes septentrionalis, assembly GCA_037832545.1. Taxonomy (NCBI): domain Eukaryota; kingdom Metazoa; phylum Chordata; class Actinopteri; order Characiformes; family Alestidae; genus Rhabdalestes; species Rhabdalestes septentrionalis. Next base: position 11,142 of record JBBMFX010034745.1, read on the forward strand.
TAGGTTCTACCATGCCAATGGACGACCTCTCCAGGACACAATGGACCATCTGACTGGCAGTAAGTCACACCTTAGATTCCACTCACATTAGCCTCACTACCGCCCACCACACTGTTAGACACACACACATAGCTTGCCCTATTGAAACTGTATCTCCTCCCCGAATAGCCAGGAAAAAGAATAAATTTGATAATTTCTCCCGAAATCTGATTACCAAAAAACCTGACAATGGCCAAACAAGAAATCAAGAGCCAGCTCTAAAATTTGGACTTATCAACATCAGATCGCTTGCGCCTAAAGCACTTATTGTTAATGAAATAATCACAGATCATTGCTTTGACGCACTCTGTCTCACAGAAACCTGGCTTAGGCCAAATGAATATATTGGTCTAAATGAGTCTACTCCGTCAGGATATTTATATATGCATGAGTCCCGTCTAACCGGCCATGGTGGTGGTGTCACAACTATCTACAATGATGCTCTCACTGTTACCCAGAAAACAAGGCCCTGGTTTAACTCATTTGAAGTGCTTATTATTAATATTGCACTAGGAGAGATACATAAACCATTGCTACATTTTACAATGGCCACCGTGTACAGACCCCCAGGGCCTTATGTTAATTTTCTTAGAGAGTTTGGACTTCTACTATCAGACCTTTTGGTTAACTCTGACAAAGTGTTGATAGCTGGAGATTTC
>JBBMFX010034801.1:0-11836 GCA_037832545.1 Rhabdalestes septentrionalis
TGGGTTTCTTTCTCTGTCTTTGCAGAGCGTTCACAGATCAAAACGCTCTCTCGCTTTTCTCCCCACACACACACACAGACACACACATACACACACACACACACACAGCAGAGGAAGAATTTGGGCTAAATGTATCCACACACACAGCAACTTGACATTGAGTTCCGCACGCCAGTCAAACCGCTTCCTCGCCATCAAGACCGTGAGTGCTCTGACTGCTGTGTGTGTATATGAATGTTGAATCCTGGTGGGTTTCTTTTTCTGTCTTTGCAGAGCCTTCACAGATCAAAACGCTCTCTCGCTTCTCTCCCCACACACACACACACACAAACACACATACACACACACAGCAGAGGAAGGATTTTGGTTAAATGTATCCACACACACAGCAACTTGACATTGCGTTCCGCACGCCAGTCAAACTGCTTCCTCGCCATCGAGACCATGAGTACTCTGACTGCTGTGTGTGTATGTGAATGTTGAATCTTGGTGGGTTTCTTTCTCTGTCTTTGCAGAGCGTTCACGGATCAAACCGCTCTCTCGCTTCTCTCCTCCCCAGGACTCCTCCTCTCACCTGGTTCCCAAGATCGCACTCCCGGAGAAATGGAATGGATCTGACGGGTGGTGTGAGGTCTTCCTGACCAGCCTTGGCCTGGTTTTCGAGCTCCAACCCGAACGTTACCCCACCAGCCGAGCGAAGGTTGCACTGCTCGTCTCCCTCCTCACCGGACTGGCAGCTGAGGTCTTGAAGAGTAACATCGCCGAATGTCACAGTTACCCTCACTTCACCAACCTCCTCAATGCCGCCTTTCACCATCCCGATAGTGAGGTAGAGGTGGCCTCTTGTCTTTACCACCTTCGGCAGGGAGACCGTCCGGTGAGCAAGTACACCGCGGAGTTCCGTACCCTGGCTGTACAAGCCGGCTGGGGTGACTCCGCACTCCAGACGGCCTTTTACGAGGGACTGTCTGTCCGAATGAAGGACCAATTCATCGGGTGAGAGCTACCAGAGACAGTGGAAGAACTGATCCAGCTGTGCATGCTCATAGACACACGTATCAGCTCTCGCCCCTGGACAGTCCAGCGTACCCTGTCGCCAACACCATCTACGCCCCCTCTGAGGGTCGTATCCAACACCACCGGCCCTCCACCTCCGTCGGAGGCCCACACCGACCCCGGGGAACCCATGCACTTAGGGCGCGCCTTGCTGAGCCAGGCGGAGCGGACCCGAAGATACCACAAAGCTTTGTGTTCGTATTGTGCCTCTCCTAAGCACCACCGGGCCATCTGTCCACTCCAGCCTGGAAATGAGTCAACCCAGTGAAGCTGAGAGGGACTTCCACTGGGTTATCGGCCACCACCTCCAACGGACTCAAAATTTCTCGGTTCCTGGTTCATGCACCCCTCCAGCTCAGCCACAATCTGGTCAGTGTCGATGCCTTCATTGATTTGGTGGTGGCCGACTTTTCTTTTGCTGAACAGTTGGGGGTGAAAATGGAGGCATTATCCCGGCTACAAAAAATCACCGCCATTGACGGTCAGCCACTCCAACACAGCCCCATCTCATTACGCACATGCCCCATCCAGTTCACCATTGACCAGCACATGGAATCCATCTCCTTCTTCGTCACACATCTCACCTCACCTCCTATCATCCTTGGGTACCCCTTGCTCCTGCCGCATGACCTCCTCATCTCCTGGACCCAGAACAGGATAATCCAATGGGACATGACCTGTGTCTCGGGGCGGTGGCCTGGACATGTTCAGGGAAGTCCCCAGCCCTCGACGTTGACCTCACCTCCATCCTGGAGCCGTATCGGGACTTTCAGGAGGTCTTCTCAAAGAGAAAAGCCATCAGCCTGCCCCCTCATCGGCCGTATGATCTGGCCATCAACCTCCAGCCCGGTACGTCTCTGCCCCATGGCCACATTTATTCCCTCTCGAAGGACGAACAGCGAGCCATGGAGGAGTTCGTCACCGAGGGCCTTCGTCAGGGGACACTCCGGCGCTCCTCCTCTCCGGCTGCCACGGGATTTTTGTGGTTTGCTAATTTCTACCGACACTTTATCCAGGGCTTCAGTTCAGTTGTGGCACCTCTAACCGCTCTCACCAAACCATCGGATCATGCCTTTGGACTCACCCCTTCAGCCATCAAAGCGTTTCATCACCTCTGTCACCTTTTCACCACAGCACCCATTCTCATTCACCCGGACATTGCCAACCCGTTCGTTGTTGAGGTGGACGCTTCCGATGTGGGCATAGGAGCGGTTCTCTCACAACATGGTCCAGACCAGAAACTACACCCGTGTAGTTTATTTTCCAGAAAATTCACTCCCACTCAGCGGCAATATGGAGTAGGGGACCCTAGCTTCAGGGTGACCCATTCACTGTCTGGACCGACCATCAAAATCTAATCGGCATCCAGCAGGTGAAGCCACTGAATCCTCATCAGGCGCGGTTGGCTCTCTTTATTCAACAATTAAAAATTTACCATCTCCTACCGTCCAGGGTAGAATAACCAGAAGGCTGACGCGCTGTCTTGCATCTACCAACACGAGGTGCCCCGGACAGACCCTGCGCCTATCATACCAACTGAGATAATTGTTTTGCCTCTCCGGCGGGAGTTGGAAGATCGAGTGTGCCAGGGGCAGGCCTTGGAGCCCCCACCTAACAACACACCTGCCGGAGCTCTGTATGTGCCCGCTCCTGTCAGATCTGAGGTCCTCCAGTGGGCACATTCATCAGCGTTGTCGGGTCATCCAGGGATCAACAGAACTCTGACACTCCTCTGTCGTGCGTTCTGGTGGCCAAGTATGCCCACCGACATTGAGGAGTTTGTCCAAGCCTGTGTAGTGTGTGCCAGGTCGAAGTCGTCCAATCACCCAGCTCTGGGACCGCTTCAAGCCCTTCCGGTCCCGCGCCGTCCCTGGTCACACATCGCACTGGACTTCGTCACTCGATTACCCAACTCTGATGGCAAGACGGTCATTCTCACCATCGACCGCTTCTCCAAGGCCGTGCACCTGGTCGCTGTCCCGTGACTCCCCTCAGCCAAACAAACTGCTGAATTAGTCATTGAACATGTAGTCCGCTTGCATGGGTTCCCCAAGGACATCGTCTCGGCCAAATTATGGAAGGCCTTCTGCCATCTGGTCAATGTCTCCTGCAGTCTATCATCTGGATATCATCCCTGGACCAACGGCCAGGCGGAGCGGACCAACCAACAGCTGGAGCGCTTCATGAGATGTTTAGTCATGGACCGTCAGCGCTCCTGGGCCCGCTACCTCGTCTGGGCGGAGTTGTCTCACAACCTCCACACCTCCACTGCCACCAAGATGAGCCCATTCGAGGTATGCTATGGCTTCCAACCTCCTCTCGTCACCCATCAGGAACCGGACGTTGATGTCGACGGGGATGGGAGAAAGCTCGGTTAGCGATCAAGCGAGCCAATCAAAAATATACTTCGCAGTCCCTCCGTTGGCACCCACCGGGACGATTGTTCCACGTAGGTGACAGGGTCTATCTCTCCACTCAACACCTTCACCTTTGCACCGAATCACGTAAGCTCTCCCCTCAATTCATCGGACCCTACAGGATAACTCACCGCATCAACCCTGTCACTTTTCAGCTTCAGCTGCCTGCCTCACTCTGGATTCACCATGTGTTCCACCACTCACAATTAAAACCCCTCCGCACCTCTCCCTTGTCACCTGCCACCCCGGAGCCCCCGCCCCCCTGCCTTATTGATGGTGGTCCCGCTTATACCGTTCGCCGCATCCTCGACTCACGACGACGTGGCAGTGGCACTCAGTTACTTGTGGACTGGGAGGGCTACGGCCCGGAGGTCCCCGGGCGGTTCATTCTGGACCCAGCACTCATCCAGGACTACCGTCGTCGGGTTTCCTCCCAGCCTGGTCCATCTGGAGCCGGTCTTGGATGGGAGGGTACTGACACATACCCAGCCAAGTGACGGGTCAAGGTCAAAGGGAATTACGCGTCACAGTATATAAATAGGTAGAGGGAGCTTTATCACTGCTCAGACATTGAGTTCCGATGCTAGTCAAACCGCTTCCTCGCAATCGAGACCGTGAGTACTCTGACTGCTGTGTGTGTATGTGAATGTTGAATGCTGGTGGGTTTCTTTCTCTGTCTTTGCAGAGCGTTCACAGATCAAACCGCGTGAGTACACCTCTCTCTCGCTTCTCTCCGCGTTTGAGCTCTCCCCTCACGCTACAAAGGCGTCACAATTCAAGGTAAGGTCTTCTGTTCATTTTATTCTCACCAATATTTGACAGGTAAGGTGTAGCTGAGCAAATCATATCTGATAGCTGAGATATTGATAAGGGAGGAGTTTTGAGCATTCAGAAAAGGAAGCTAATTGGCATGACGCCAAGATTTAAGTGGGTGTAAACGAAGAGGTGTGTCCTGGAAAAGGTTATATAGGCTACTCCAAATGAAATGTAAATCAGAGCTGGACTGGCCCCCTCTCATTGACAATGCAGCTGTCTTTATTAAAACAGCTTTGCCTCAATTCTGTGATTCTGAATTTGGCTTTTTTAAATTTAATCTTCTATTTTATTGTATGGTCATACAAAACTTTCTTCAACACTAGTTGCCTTGTTTCCATTCCAAGAACTTCTCAAGAAGGCTATAATTACGTTTTTATTCTGAGAATTATATGTACAAATGGAAATGGTTTATATAACCAGCAGCACCTCCCACCTGTGAAAGAAAGATAAAAGTTAGTGTGGGTTTTCCCATCAATTTGGGCTGGTCAGTTACCTTCGGGCAGGCACAGAATCCTGTTTTTTTTTAAACACCACAAATTGTTGAACTGGTGGTTTCAATGATAATCCTTTAATACCTATTCAAGGCATCCACGTTAAAAATTAAGCTGAGGATCCTTTGATTTTAAATATATGGTAACACATGCATCAATATTTGGAAGGACTCTACTATCTAAAGTGGAAATCTTCATTATTTTTCACCCAACATATTCTCTGCAATACATTTACTTATATTTCACAACAACATTAAAGACTGAGGCAGATCTACCATATGATTCGTTCAACTGCTTATAGCTTCCTAAAAGACACTGATTTCTGCCACACTACTAATGCATTTGTGTTTTTTGTAAGCTAGAGAGTGAAATTCTTCCTGCACTGGAAGCAAAATTATTTCCCCCATGTGAGTTCACTTTTGTATTTGGAGTGTATCACAAAAACAAATTAAGAATCACAAAAACTAAATTGAGAAGCACAAAAACAAAAGAAGAATCACAAAAACAAATTGAGAAGCACAGTTACATTAAGCACTCTCGGAAAGGGTAGGTACCAGTCAGCAACAGGAGATATCACTGATTGGACGACCGCACTGTTTGTCTTTGGAACCAAAAGTTACTCTGCATGTGGCGAATTTTTCCAATCATTATACTTCAGTCTGCCATGGAAGGTGCTTGCAGCTTTTCTAGGCAGGCAACCACCAATGAACTTTCATGGAGATTGGTGGTTGCCCCACATAGAAAAGCCGCAATAATCTTCCATGGGGGGCTGAAGTATTCAAAGGCGAGGTGAACATATGTAGTATGTCCTACATCAAAATATTCCCGAATAGCGAGAGCTACGTTTGGGTAAAGGTAATGTTCATGTTTGGAAAAATGCGCTACGGGCAGAGTAACTTTCGTTTCCAAAGACAAACAGTGCGGTTGTCCAATCAGTGATGTCTCCTGTTGTTGACTGTTACCTACCCTTTCCATGAGTGCTTAATGTAATTGTGCTTCTCAATTTGTTTTTGTGATTCTTCTTTTATTTTAGTGATTCTTCTTTTATTTTTTGTGCTTCTTAATTTTATTTTAGTGATTATTCTTTTGTTTTTATGATTCCTCTTTTGTTTTTGTGCTATTCAATTTGTTTTTTGTGATTCTTAATTTGTTTTTGTGCTTCTCAATTTTGTTTTTGTGCTTCTTAATTTGTTGTGTTTCTCAATTTGGTGGTGTTGTTTGCACTTCAGGGCCACCATAGAAAAGGTTTCTCTCCAGTGTGAATGCGCTGGTGTACTTGGAGAGAACCTGGTTGACTAAAATATTTTCCACGCTTCCAACTAGAGTTCTGCATAGGGGTCTACATTTGAGAGTTTCATGCGGGAGCAGGCGGGAGTAGAGGGATGGGTTCGCAGAAGCGGGACAAAGACATTGTTCTCTGGACTCAAGCAAATTATACATTTTCCTTGAATACCTTTTACAGTTGGTTTGTATGTGGGTAAAAACATATGTAGTAGGCGACCGAACTTACGGATGTTTGCGTTGCGCTGGAATATCTGGGACTTCAGTGTTTCCCGATATTTCTCCAATTTTTACTGTGAAGTATTTCTATTGAGTCTGCTTAGATATTTTGAATTCAGGTCTGTAGCTTAGTTTGAAATGTTGTTGGCGTCAGAGTCGTGCTCACATAATATAGCCTATGTTTCATAAATTCCTGTATTGCAACAAATACCTTTGGTAACTTCTTTAATATTTACAAGGCAAGATAATATAGCATTTAAAATGTGTCCGGTATTTTTGGCCCAACCTTTACTCCACCGCCCTTGCATGCGGGATTCAGCGGGCGGGAGCAGGACAAACCATAACAGATGCAGGCGGAAGCGGGTGGAAATATTATACATTTTTGCGGGAGCTGGACAGAAACTCGCGGTAGCGTGCGGGAGCTAGTCATTCCGTAATTAGGGGTACATTTCAGCATATCCAAAACTAAATAAAAATTTATCTTTTTTAAAAATGATCTTGATGGCTGCATGGTATACATCTTTAATGTGTTAAAATAATAATTTTCCAAGCTTAATCTCTAATTAATATTTAAATATATTTGTGAAAATAATTATTGGACACATATTTCGTCAACTGTGTTATGGACATTTGTTTGGTCAGAGAAACCATGTATTAGGTACTACAGATCTGATAACAAAATTTGAAAGATTTTAGTCCACTCACCAGGGTTTTGAGGTTGTATGTTTTAAATGACTGGATGATATGAATTGTGAGCTTTATTGTGTTGATTCTGTGGGATACTAACATGAAGGATGGATGTTTTTTCCACATCAGTCCACTTAACCCTGAATTTAGAAATATTTACCATCTTTATTCAATGTATTGATCCAGAGAGAGAGAGAGAGAGAGAGAGAGAGAGACAGTCTCTTTTGTTACAGTTTATTAGAATATTTTAAACATTAATGACAAATACAACACATGTAATGCAGTTGACTGGCATATGATTACTAACTAGTGCTGTCAAGCGATTAAAATTTTTAAAAACTAATTAATTACATGGTGTGGCGATTAATTAATCTAATTAATCACATTTAATCACACATACATTCAAAAGAAGCAATTTTTTTTACCATTTATTATTGAATACAAACCTATTAGGCTACAATGATCATGACATGTTTATCACTGACTGAACCAAACCTTACAGGTTACAGCAGTGGTCTCCAACACGTCGCTCGCAAGCTACCAGTAGCTCGCAACCCCTCTCCAAGTAGCTCGCCGAAGGGTTAACGAATCTACATACATTTGAAAACGTGACCAGTCAAATTTTATTAGAGGGTGTTCCCATATTGTGCCTAAATACGCGTGGGAAACGCGAGGCACGTCGCTTTCTCCCTCTTTCTAAAAGCGCTCTGGCATATTGCACTCCGGAAGTGTCTGTCGTTGTTAAGCAACCATCATCCGCGCTCTCCATTAATTTAAGCGATGGATTTCCACCAACAAAAAACATTTGCTGTGATTCTGCTACATTATTTATTAACGCAGGAAAAAAAAACGCCTTGGTGTCTGGGTGCACCCCATTCTTCAAAAACGGAAAAAAACGCGGGGAATTTCACCAGCTGATCCATGAGCTCCGCCTGGACATCGGGAGGTTCAAAGCCTAATTCAGACTTAACAAGGACCAGTTGGATTATATTTTGGCCCAAGCATCAGTAAACAGAGCATCTCCCGTGAAGCCATCTTTGGTCAGTGTAACGAAAAAGGCAAGGAAGCTACTTGGTTGAATCTTGTCACTTGACCCACAGTGCACTTGCGGTGTTCTGAAAAGTTGAGGTGTTTTCAACTCAACATGGCGTGGACGCGACTAGAAAAAACGGGTGCGTCAAACCGCATGCGCCTCTCCTGCTGCCTCTAGCTCGATCAATACCTCTCATACACTGCGATTCACCACTGCTACCCTCTTTCTCGATCGGCAAAATGTTGAAGTGTTGAGTGATCACTCTCTCCATGCATGGCTGTGCAGTTGCGCTCAAGATTGAATCGGGAGACGCACAAGCGTCTTTTCGGCAAAAAACATTTACAAGACATCACAGGAAAACTTTTTATTAGCCATTTTGGCATTTTTTGTCTTCCAAATCTCATACGCTTCCTTGACTGCTGTGAACTTAAACTCTGGCTTCTTATGCCGCAGTGATTTGGGACTCGGGAAGATGACGTATTTTTGGTCTTGAATTGAAATACTACATGTCTGCCAACTAGTGGCCGAACTTAAAGCGTTAATTGGGTTAAAAATATTAACGCGTTATTTTTTTCTGTGATTAATTAATCTAAATAATGCATTATATTCCCAGCCCTATTACTAACAGAACAAGGCTGATCAGCTGTTAGTTTAGTCTTTTCATGACCATTTAACTAAACAGTTCCTTGAATTATCCAATTTTCTTTACCTTGATACTTCTGGACCCTGGCTTAAAGTAACTACACCCTCTTTCAGTTTTGCCCTCTCTGCATTCACGTTGTGCTAGTTTCCAATACTGGCGCTTCCTTCTCTTTTCCCTCTCACTTAAATCTTTGACCGTCTTGACTTTCCCTTCCTCTTTGCTCTCCTGTCAACTCTGTCTGTGTTTTCTTAAATCTGCAGCCCTCCTCTCAGGGTCGTCATCACACTTGGCCCTGTACTGTCTCTCTAAAACACAATCACTCATCTTAATACTATGTAGGCTACGTATGTAGGCTACATATAATCACTATTCCATGAATTCAGATCAAACTTTATTGCCTCTGATGTAAATCATGTTGTTAAGCAAGTCATAAGTAATTAATATGTCATATAAGTGTAATAAGAAAATATGTGTAATAAGAAAATGTGTAATAACAAAAAAATCATGATTTGTTTCACAAACAATCAATATGGGCATAAATTAGGAGATTAAATTACCCAAAGTGTCAACTGTGTTAACTCCCTGTCAACTGTGTAACAGATAAGGTTGACGGGTAACACGGTTGACATTTCGACAATTTTTGGGGCCTTGTGCTAACTGCAGACTTCTCATCCTTCACTACAAGACATTGATCAACTCATATTTTTGTATATTTTCTCCAAATATTCGTAAATACAGCAACTATAGAAATTTCACAAGAATATGTTGGTAACACAGTTGACGGTTAATTAACCCGCTCTACGCACACACACTAATATTGAGAAAATGTTGAAGAGGAGGAGTAGAGATTTATCACTGTGTCTTCAGGTTTCTCACCCAAAAGACAGTGACTTCACATGATGTTGGACTTTGGACTTTGGAGTGAACAATTGTTTAGTTAGGTGAGCTATCAGTGTAGCGTGGTGGATGAGCCCAGTCGCGGAGACAAACGAGAGAGCTGGTACCCACGTGCTTTGTTCTGAGAACGCTCCAAGTGGAGATTCCCACCAAGGAATCCTTGTTCTTGTACGCACACATAGAGAGTAGCGCGCCCAGGAGCGCTGACGCTCTGACACAAAGCATAGGAGAAAGCGCTCCAGTTGTTGTTTGGTCCGCTCCATCTTGCCATTACTCTGAGGGTGGTACCCAGATGAGAGACTGCTGGAGGTGTTAACCAGACGGCAGAAGGCTTTCCAGAACTGGGTGGTAAACTGCGGCCCTCTGTCCGAGACGATGTCCTTGGAGAACCCATGCAATCGGACAACATGCTTGAGGAGGAGTTCAGCGATAACTTTGGCTGATGGTAGTCCTGAGAGAGCCACCAGGTGCATGGCCTTGGAGAAATGGTCGACGATGGTGAGGATTGTTTTTTTTCCTTGTGACTCGGGGAGAACTGTGATGAAGTCCAAGGCGTTGTGACTCCAGGGTCGATGAGGGACTGGTAACGGCCGGAGTTCACCCAGAGCTGCAGTGTTGAGGGGTTTGGAGCGCGCGCAGACGTCACAGGCCTGGACAAAGGACTTGGCGTCATGGTTAATGGTCCTCCACCAAAAGGCCCACTTCAACACTGTAAGTGTCCGTTGCGGCCCCGGATGGCAAGCCAGCGCGGAAGTGTGTGCCCACTGGAGGACTTCAGAGCGGAGGTTGGCAGGTACGAACAGTCGGCCTGGAGGGGTCTCCGGAGGTGGTGATTCCAAAGGCGTGCCCCTGATGTACTCGATCTTCCAACCCCCACCGTAGAGGAGCCACAACACAGCTGGGGGGCAGGATGGGCGCAGCCTCCTTCAAAGGGGCTCGAGCTGGTGTTGTTGGGAGAGAGCATCGGCTTTGGTGTTTTTGGATCCCGGACGGTAAGCGAGATGAAAATGAAACTGCTCGAAGACCAGCGCCCATCGAGCCTGCCTCGGATTAAGCTGTATGGCCTGACGCATAGTGGTGAGGTTCTGGTGGTCGGTCCAGACTGTGAATGGCTCACTGCCGCCCTGTAGCCAGTGATGCCACTCTTCTAGAGCCACTCTTTTTGGAATGCCGCCAGACGATTACACAGACCAAACGGAATTACCAAGGTTTCGTAGTGGCCGGTAGGGGTTATGAATGCGGTCTTCCACTCATCGCCTTCTCTGATGCAAACCAGATTGTATGCATTCCAGAGGTCGAGTTTTGTGTACACACTCGCACCAGCGAGGGCGTCCAGGGCGGTTTTGGTGAGGGGGAACGGATGACGGTTCTTTACCGTGACTTGGTTCAGTCCCCGATAGTCAACACACAGACGGGGTCCTCCATCTTTCTTTTTAACAAAAAAGAATCCCGCTGCCGCGGGAGATGAGGACAGCTGGATGGTGGGGAAGGTAGAGCCGAGGAGGCCCAAAGAAGCGGTTCCGGGGCGCGGGCTCCGGAAGGATGACCAAACGCTGGTCCAATCGGATGGCCAGGTGGATTACGCCCTCCAGAGTGGCGGGAAGCTCACGTCCCGCAAGCTCTGTCTTCATCCGTGCGGACAGATCTTCGTAGTACGGCATGCGCAGGGCTGCGTCGTTCCACGCGGTCTGTACAGCGAGGGTACGGAACTCTGCTGTGTACTTACTGACGCGCGCTCTCCCTCATGCAGGTGACAGACACGCGAATCCACCACCACCTCACTCTCAGGGTGTTGAAAGGCAGCTCTGAGCTGTTGAGCAAACGCCTCATACGATTGGGCCACCGGACTGTTGGACCTCAGAACTGACGTAGCCCACTCTGCTGCCTGGCCGGAGAGAAGAGAGGTGAGGAGAGCGATCCTACTCCAGTCTGTAGGGTAACGGGATGGTTGGAACTCAAATAACAAAGAGAGGTGAGTCAAAAAAACATCACATTTGACAGTGGTCCCGTCCCAATTATCGGGTAGGGCAATTTTAGGTAGATCAGTTTGTTGGGGAGGAGTGGAAGCGGCGGGTGCCACAGGGGCAAGTGGTTCTGGTGCAGGTTGGACTGCCGGCTGGGGAGCCTCCCCAGCAGCGCGATTGGCGATCACCTGTCCCAGAACTGTGTGAATTCGCTGGTGACGATATAGACTACTGAATATATTACTACTACTCAGGTCGTTCACCAACCTGTGGAGTGGGGGGGGGGGTCTTCATTGTCCCTAACGGCCTGAAGTCTGGAAATATGTACTTGT
>JBBMFX010034811.1:0-11836 GCA_037832545.1 Rhabdalestes septentrionalis
TCCCGAAGGATTCTAAAATTCCAGCCGGATGTGGGACGCAGGTCTCAGAAACAGGACATGTCCGGGAAAAAGAGGACATCTCCCTACTCTTCTCTCTGTCCCACTACAAGAAGTGAAACGTTTTGCAGGACGTTTCTCCTCTGCTTGCTGATCTCGCGCTGATTTTGGCGAAATAATATCTTTCCAATTTCAAATGCATTGTAACGACGTTACTGACGTCTGTGCCGAGTAAAATATTATCCGTTTCTGTTCTGTAATAACTTACATTACCGCGTTACAGCAAAAAGCAACATTTCAGTAATCAGTTACTTTTGTAGCGTGTTACTCCCAACACTGGTGCTCAGTAGAGAGTCCCTGAGGGGAAATATCAACAGACATTTAACATAATAGTAATAAAATACGCAATAATGCACAATAAATTAATTGTCAACGTTAAATAATGCGCTAACATGATAATAATACATAACCTGCCCGGCTCTCTTAAAATTAATAGAAAATTAACATTAATTCGTCTTCGACTTCCAGCATGAACACCAAGTCGTGCGCTGGCGGTGACGAGACAGATTACAAGCTGTTACTTCCTCCCTCTCAGTAACGGATGCTCTGCGACGGCCTCCCGGGTCAACAGGCCGTGGAAGATAAAGTGGGTAATTAGTCAAGCTCTGTTTACTCACTGGTGCAGTCTGGACATAAATATGAGGACGTCTCCGCCACACTGTTGTCTCAGACAATAAATAACTAAAGATAATGTTTAACGTGCAGCACAGCTGTGTCTCCGCACAGGCTAGAGCCGAACACCCACCACAGATACCGACAGTCCATTCATTCCAGCACAGAGGAAGATTCTCCACTTTTCCTCCATCAGCCCAGTTTAATACCAGGCCCCACGTTGCCACCAGCACATGGACTGTACAGCTTTATACACTAGGAGGTTTTCAGGGTTTATATTAATCTGTACTGGTGTCAGGAACTTAAACTAAAGATCTCTCAAATGTTTCTGACCTCTTTTAGCTCTCGAACCTCCTGTTTACAGAAAAAGCCTTGCTTTTAGACGAACTTCTCATTCATATTTCAATGAAACGGGTGGAGGAACCTTGTGGAATTCAACCAGAACTTCATCGAGTTTAGTCAAGTAGAGGAGAAGTTTCACAGACAAACCATCCTCTGCACTTTGGACTCAAACCAGTACGTGCAGAATGCAAATGAAATGGAAATCAAGTAACTGGGGGCATTTGAATAGTACACACTGAAACACTATCTGTCCAAAAGTTTGTGGACAATGTGTGGCGATCTTTTCTGGAATCAATTCTGTGTATTCTGTGGATGTTGGAACTTTGCAGTGAGGATTTGGTTGCATGAGAGCGTTAGTGAGGTAAGGTCCTGACATTGGATGATTAGTTCAGGAGGGCTGAGTGACCATAGTCTCATTACATTGGTCAATGTCTTTCTATAGATAGAGATTAATCCGGCTATGTTTGCAGCAACTGAACCCCTCTGTTCGCAATGTCAAGCAACTTGAAGTACAGGAAGTCACTCGTTAGAAGGACTTTGTGGACACTTCTGGACACAGTAAAGCTCCGCTTCTTGCAATAATGGGTCTGTGAATGGGGTCAAATGTGTCGGGAGCATGGAAAAGTCTACATGGTGCAGCACTCTCCTGTTTGGTCTTCAACTCTATTTTTTACCGCTGGCACAGACGGCCGCTACAAGATTTACATGAGAGTAAAGGGGATCCTTTATTCAGCGAACTACCTTAATAAATTACGTAATTACATTTACCAAAATGGCACGAAGAAGTCTAGACCTTTGGTTTTCCCGGGACAGCTTGTGTCGCGAGCTCCTCGCCGATGCCTTTTAAGAAAAGAGCTTCCTGTCTGTAGTTTCAGAGCACATGCGAATCATCGGCTGCCACTTTTTCCCGCTAACTGCACGGGGGAAATTAGAGGCTGGGGGGGATCCTGGGACAGATTAGTATTTTGTGAGGAGAAGCATTGTGTGCACAGGTGCCCTGTGGGCTTGCAATTAAAGCAGAGGAGGGGAATTAAGTTGGGAGAGACGACTGATGGCCAGGCCTGATAACCTGCGCCTGTAGGGGAGGTCAGAAGGTGCAGGGCTAATCCCCAGAGCTGCAGGGTCGCATAGTTCAAACCACTCCCAGGAGATTCTCAGGGCGAGTTTATATCTACAGTGCGGATTCACACGCTGTGGTCCAAGCAGAAAGCAACACATTTCATATTAATGACGCTTTTGTGTTTTAACCATTTTGATTCAAACGTCTCTGCACAATCCAGTCACCAGGACTCATACAAAGTCCTTCAGAGCAGTCTGATGTGGAATTGTCCTTATTTGGCTGATTTGGTAATAATAACTTGCCCCAGAAATCACACTGTAAGTGTCTTTTTAAAAACCCCAGTTGTTTGAATGGAGCTGGGACCGTAGCCGAAGCCCCTCCCCTGTGATAGGCTGAACTCAGAAGTCTATTTTTGATCTCATTCTGCTGATTTGCTAAGAAAATAAGCCCCAAACGTAACAACCCCTGCAATTTATAGGCCTCTTCAGTAAAAAAGCCAAGTGAGGTGAGAAGGGGCGGGTCTACAAGAAGCCATTCCCCACTCAAATCTTGTAGGACGCACTCAGAAGCCTATTCTTGACCTTATTCTCCTGATTTGGATGATTACAAAACAGAATAAACCCCCAAAATTACACCCATTGCATGTTATATGTGACCCAGGCATTTGAGTGCGGTTGGGACTAGAGCCTAAGCCCCGCCCCTCATTGGCTGCTCTAATTTGATAGGCTGCACTCTCTGATCTTATTCTGCTGGTTCGGCTTATAAGACCAAATATCATAGACCCTGCAGTTTATAGGCAAGTTCTGATTTGAAAAAACCCAGACAGTTGAGTGTGGGTGGGTCTATAGATTAAGCTCCGCCCCCTTGTTGCCTGTTCTATTATGACAGGCTGCATTCAGAAGCCTAATTTTGGTCTAATTCAATATTTTTCACAGAAGATAGTAAGTGAGACCACCCTCAAACTGTGTTTCGGTGCTACAGCTTCACAGTGTTTCAATCTAGTATGAAAATGGCGGCACGCTGACCTGTCTGGGGTCGTCGGAGGAGCGGCTGGGTTCTTCATAAGCGGCGACGTTCTCCCAGGTGGCGATGACGGCGTGGGTCGGGGCGAACTGCGAGCCGGGGAAGCCCCTCTGGACCTCCTCCGTCACCCGGTTCAGCACGGCGATGGATTCCGTCTGCCGATAGTAAATGTTCCCTTTCCCATTACTGGTGTCGATATCAGCCAGGAATGGAGCAATCACTGGGAATTCAGTCGGGAACCCGTCATCAACATACTGCTTCTCCATGGGCAGGTCCTGGGTGGAGATGATGCCATTGGTGGCCACCTGAAGCAGGAGATGAGATTCAACCAACATGAATATGACATTATCACTATCATTTTTAACTGTGGCCTCTTACTAGGGTCCAAACTTGATAAACTGTGCAAAAAACTTCATTTATTCATCATACAGTTCAGTATTCATGAATTCTGGTGCTTAACGTGTGTTCTGTGAGTGTGAAGGACCATTTAGAGCGTAATCATTCTTCATATTATCCTGTTACAGTGAAGTGGCTCTACTTAAAACCTTTACAACACACAGAGGCTCTTTAGTTTCTTCACACTCCCAAACCCACTTTTGGGTTCCCCATGTTAGAATAAGAAATGTGTGAGTGTAAAGAACTTTTCGTAGTATGAGGAATGTTCACATACTGAGAGAACCTGATTAGAGTGGCTCTTTCTAGAACCTTTACATTATGCGAAGCTTCTTTAACTTAAAAAAGGTTTTTTACATTTTCAACCCCACTCTAAAAAGCCATGCCAAACTGTTTATGCGAAGAACCTTTTGAGGTTCTTTATTTTACATGGTGGTGCTTAAAATTCCCAAACCCACCATTTTCCCTTTCAAAGCAACTTTTGAATAATTAATTGTTCTGTGTGAAGAACCATTAGAAATTTGAATTAGGTCCTTCTTAGACCTCTCAGAGCTCGTTTACAAAACTGGTTCTCCATTTATAGGTTCTCTGTTGGGCTGCAACTATCAAATATTTTTCGAATCGAGAATTCTGTTGGTATTTTCACCTATTGATTGAGTAATTGGGTAAATCATATATACGCTTGATAAAACGTCTTCCCTGTACACACGCCAATGTCAGAAAACAGAGGCGCTATCAGCCCTATATATATTGGACCCGAGTCGGACCCAGAGCCAGATGAACTCAACACTTCATGGTGACTTGCCTTTGCCGGTAGCCATAGTGCGCGGCGTCTTATGCTCGTAAAACCAGCAGATAGAAATGAAGGATCTTCAACTAATCTAGTGGGCGGGGCTGGACAGGTGAGGGGCAGTTTTAATGCAAATTTCCCTATTTTGACATCACAATAGGGGAGTGTCCAAACGGCTCATTGAAGTTCATTATTCCTGACAACAACATCTTTCAACAGACTCACAGAAACCTGAGACTTTTTTAAAGGGATGTTTTTAAGGCTTAGGGGTGTTTATAGGAGCAGCAGAGACAAAAATGGAAACACAAAAGGATGCAGAAAGTGAGTTTTGCATAATACAATTTCCTCCAAGTTCAATGACGTTTCTGATTCTGATACAGTGTGGTAAAAACTTCTTGTGTACAAGTACCTTGATGTATTGATTTGGATGTATAGTGTGTAGTGTATATAATGAACAGCATCATGTGTTTTGTTCAGAGTATTTTGTTGACGTTTATTTTGGACTTTAAGTTTTATTTCGTTCTTGTCTTTTTGCGGTCGGAAATTAGGCAAATTCCTCCGGGACCAATAAAGTTCTCTGAGTCTGACTCATTTGCTACAAAAGCCAGTACATAAAGGCGAATAAACTGCGAGAGCTGAAAACCCAGAGTGGTTTGTGTTAGGTGGTTTCCGAACGATCAGGAAATCCTGCCCCGACCGAACGGACCCAGAGGCCTCGACGGCAAGTTACATAAACACTCCTGACAGAGTGGAGGCTCTTCCTGAGCTGGAGCTGGATCTTCTGACTCACCCAGACTCCACCATCTGCAATATTGTGTAGTTTTCTTCTTATTATACGGAATAATCTCACAACGTGCAGTTTTCTTATTGAGATAAAGTCATTACCAGTACATGCAACATCTTATTACTATTGTGTGCAACAGTCGTGGACACCACCTGGAATGTCGTGCAATTTTCTTACGGCGCTAAAACTTGTGAATTATGTGCAATATAAAGTTGGGTAAAATTAAAATGGCCCCTTATAGTCACACATGAACACACCACAGCACAAACAGTGTGAAATACTCTCTCTGTATTAAACCCACTCACCAAGTAAAGCAGGAGGCTGCCACCAACGAGGGGCGCCAGAGAGCAGTGTGTGGGGGCGGTACATTACTCAAGACAATCTCAGTGGTGCCACTGGCAGTGCTGGGATTTGAACCCACAACCTTCTGATTGCAGGGGCAACTCCCATAAAAATACACTATTATGTGCAACAGTCCCACCATGTGCATAATCGTGCAGTTTTCTCATAAATATATGGAATATTCTTACAAGGTGCAGTTTTCTTATTGGATTAAAGTCATTACCATTACATACAACCTCTTATTACTATCTCACCATGTGAAATATCACTACTCATGTTGATCTTACTGATCTATTAAGGACCTCTAAGCAAAAACAGACTCCTAATAGATTTTAGAGTTCCTACCAATTCACTTCACTGTGAGTCATTAACCCGGTTGTGTTTATATCACAGTGTATTTCATATTGAGTAGTTTCTGCAGTTTTATTTTAAATTATGTGTTTTATATGGTTCTGATATCTCTGTCTCTGTCTCACTGTCCCTGTGTCTCTGTCTGTGTTCCCATGTCTCTGTGTTCATCTGCCTCTGTGTATTTGTTCTCGTGTCCCTGTATTTCTCTCTCTGTGTTCCCGTGTCTCAGTGTCCCTGTGCAGTTGTAGTATAAGTCATTTCCTCCAGTGCAGAGTTTTCGGGTTCCCTGTCTGAGTCGCTCTGTGTGTTAATCCTGGTTCCCTGAGTTCTGTAAGTGTTTTGGAAGTCGGGACTCACGTATAAGCTGCTGAAGCTGGTGTCGTAGAAGAAGAGGGGTCTGTTCAGGCTGAGGACCGCGGAGGTCTCGTCGTCCCCCTCGGGCAGCGCCAGGTCCCCCGAGTCCGGGCCGAAGGGGAAGAGCCCGGTCCGGGGCAGCGCCGCCACGCAGCAGGTCCAGGCCAGCTGGAGGAGAAGAGCCCGTGTCCTCATGCTGAGACTTCTTTCACACTGAGATGCTCCGGAGAAAACCCCCAGAACACATGGAGAACCCACCCGCTCTGGACAGGCCCCGCCCCTCCTGCGCTCTGATTGGCTGGCAGCGGACCTCCTCCTGTCCATAACAGGCTGATATAAAACACCGCCAATTAGTATTGATTTTTTATTGATCATTGACTAGATTTTTTTATCTATCTATCTATCTATCTATCTATCTATCTATCTACAAAAGTATAGCGACGACTGACCATTACACCAGTGGGGGATTTACAGACACTGCATTCAAATCCATACACTTTAAGAGAGGATAAAATAAGATAACACTTTTTTAGTCCCAAAATCTGGATATCTGCATTGTTATGGCAGTGAGAAGAAAGTAAAGAGAAGCAAAATAATGTAATAAAATCTTTACAACAAAAACATGATACAGTTCTAAGTCAAAATTTGCACCTGTTGTGCCAGAATATTGCACGCAAGAGAAATATCACACGGGAGTTGGTTCCCCTTTGCAGCTCTAACAGCTTCATTCTTGCTGCTCTTATTCTAATTATTCTTATTCTTATGTGGTTCTGTCCACTTTCTGACATTACTAAGCAAATTTCTCTCTTGTGGGACTAATAAAGGTTTCTCTTATCTTATCTCTTTATCTTAAGATTGAAGAGTTTCAGTTGGAATTTGTGTCCATTCATTCTATAGCATTTATAGGGTCAGACACTGATGTTGGACGAGAAGTTCTGGATCACGATCTCCGTTCCATTTCATCCCAAAGGTGCTGGATGGGGTGGAGATCAGGACTCTGTGTGGACCAGTCAAGGTTCAGAACCTAAACTGTGTCCACAGAGTTGGAAGCATGGTGTCCAAAATGTCTTGGTCCAGGATACTTATTTTTGTATCTATGTATTTATCTCTCTGAATGTAGTGCTTAAAAAATGATAATTAAAAAAAACAGCAATCACTATGTGGTGGTAAAAGGAAAATAAACAATTAATTAAACAATTCAACAAAATGTGATTAAAGTATTACCAATAAAGCACTAGATAAATAGATAGATAGATAGATAGATAGATAGATAGATAGATAAATCGATGTAAACAATGTAATTTTCTTGAAATGAATGGTGATTGTGAAAGACCCTTCGCACATGCTCTTAATCCAGCTGCTAGATTATTCCTCCCAGATGTTGCTGAAAACATAATTCCCAAAGTGTCCAAAATGATTAACGCCACATTAAAAACAGACACTTTCCCAGATGCACTTGAAAGGGAAGTGAAATAAAAAATCTCTATGTCTCAATACTGAAAAACTTTACATCCGTTTCCAGTAAATTCATGCACTCACGAAGGCAGTGAATGATCTGATATTTCCTGTTTTGTAGATCTTGATCTTCAGTGCTTGGAGTGTAATGCCCAATCATTCACTTCACTCGGTACCGTGGGTTCTCTAGCTCAAAAGAGATCTCTCTCTTACCTGTGTGTATGTGTGAGAACGCAGGTTCCTGTGGTTGGAACCTTATCTCCTCTTGTGGAGCATTCTCAGAAAAACTGTGTGATTAACCGACTCTCCCGTGTGAATCCACAACTCAGCACATTTCAGTCATTCATGTCTGACTCTGCGACACACTGATTTTAGGACCTGTTTAATACCTGATTTAACTGTCCCTGGAATTTTGCCAGTATGACCATATGTCTCAAATGCCATTGAAATTAATTGTGGTGTACCCCAGGGCTCTATACTGGGCCCACTTGAGTTCTTGGTTTACAGGATATTTTTGGGTAAAATTACTACCAGATGTCCATAACAATGTTAGGGACATACATTTATGGGACATGAAGGCACATGTCTGACCACCCCTGTTTTACGTTATGCTGTACGCCCCCTAGTGGCCACATGACATCATGTGCAAAAGAACATGGCTCAAATTTGAGCTCATAAAACCATTTCAACGGTAAAACTTGGTCTCAACTCTTTCAGTTTTAACTCTAATCCTCTGACCAGCTTATTACCTGCTTATTCATATAACTTGCAATGACAAAACTGAGTCTCACACAACTGTCTACATTTATTGAACTATTCAGTATAAAATGTCAAAAACTTTTACAAACATTCTTTACAACCTCAACTCTTCTAAAAAAAACAAACATATTCTTACACCATATAACACCTTTATATGATTAAAGCGTCTGAACATCATTGACCAGTCACCCTGTTCAGGTCAATCTGAGTGATGTTTCTGTGATTGCAGTGCTGGTTCAAATATAATAAAAAGCAAAACGAAGGAATTTGAGATTTTATTACTGTGGTTAAAATACATATTATTGCTTTTGTAACTCATTCCTAATTTAATTTCTTATTTAACTGCAGATCTTCAAACTAATTTCAAATAACAAAATGTGCAGGAGTGTTTTCTCTTATTTCGTATAACTCATTATCGCTTAAAAAACAAAAACAAATGGAATCTAAGTGCATATAAAAGCCAACAGGCAGTGTTGATGATCTCACTGTCAGACCACTAATTAAATTAAATGAATTAAAGCCCCAGGGTGTCTCTTTGAACCTGGAGATGAGAAGCAGTTCACACGAGGCTGTTCTTCACACGTGGAGGTGTGAGGAGCTCAAAGGGTGTCTTTACTTTTTCCTGTTCAGACCCTGGTGGCCCCTTGTTAAATCAGATTCAGTTACTATAAAATCTAAACAAAACTCTTCAGAAACACTCAGAAAATGTTTAGTACTAAACACACTATAAAACCTAAACCCAGGTTGAGCTGAGGACTCGTAGTGAAACCAACTCTATTATCTGTAGAAGGTCTATCTGTGAATAACCTTGTATATGTAGGTCTTCTCTTGCTAGAGTCTTGGTTCCTCCCGAGGGTTCTTCCTCCAGCTGAGGGAGTTTTACCGCTCCTATGTTTCTCAACAGGGTCTCAGACCTGGGAAAAACTGAGTTGAATAATTATACCTGCTCGTAATACTTTATCAGCCTCTTCACAGGAGAGGATCTATCTGTCTGTCTGTCTGTATATCTATCCATCTATCTAGCTAGCTAGCTAACTATTTTTTGCCTTTTGTCCAATATTTACCCAAATAATTAAAGTTTTAAAAAAGCAATTTTAACAATTGTATCATTTTTGATGTTAAAAATGAGTTAAGAATGGAGAAAGCTCACATTTAAGATTAGATAAGTCATTTGTTTAGCTTGAAATTTATTACATTTTCTTCAAAATAATGAGAAAGGCTCTTCAGCCTGGAATGATTTTGCTGGGGACCCAATAAGAAGATAGCTCATTCACATATCGGCCCTGAAAACAAAGTAACACGGCCTGCAAACAGGTAATGTAAAAACAAATTATGGCTATTTTTGGTGTAGAGACACATCATGAGCAAAATTGTGCAGTGTTCGTATTGGGTATGAAACATTATCATTATGTCTAAAATGTACTTTTACAGGACTTGGGGTTAAGGGTCTTAATCAGGAACACAGTGGTGCTGAATGTAGGATTCGAACCCATGACCTTTTGGTCCAGAGACAAGTATCTTACCCTCTAAGCCACCCCCACCATATTAATGTACTACACAGCACAGTACACAGTGTGAAATTCTACCACAGCATTTAACTCATTTGACTAGTTTAACCCATATAACTAATTTAACTCATTTAACACAATTTACAGATTTAACTCATTTAACTCATTTAACTCGTTTAACCAATTTAACACATTTAACACATTTAACTCATTTAACTCATTTAACTTGTTTAACCAATTTAACACATTTAACACATTTAACTCATTTAACTCGTTTAACCAATTTAACACATTTAACTCATTTAACTCATATAACCCATTTAACCAATTTAACTAATTTAACACATTTAACAGATTTAACAGATTTAACTGATTTAACTTGTTTAACCCAGTTAAATCATTTAACACATTTAACAGATTTAACACATTTAACTCGTTTAACCAATTTAACACATTTGACTAATTAAACTTATTTAACACATTTAACTCATTTAACTCGTTTAACCAATTTAACACATTTAACTCATTTAACTCATATAACCCATTTAACCAATTTAACTAATTTAACACATTTAACAGATTTAACAGATTTAACTGATTTAACTTGTTTAACCCAGTTAAATCATTTAACACATTTAACAGATTTAACACATTTAACTCGTTTAACCAATTTAACACATTTGACTAATTAAACTTATTTAACACATTTAACTCATTTAACTCGTTTAACCAATTTAACACATTTAACTCATTTAACACATTTAACTCATATAACCCATTTAACCAATTTAACTAATTTAACACATTTAACAGATTTAACTCGTTTAACTTGTTTAACTTGTTGAACCCAGTTAAATCATTTAACACATTTAACACATTTAACCCTTTTAACCCGTTTATTAAGTGAAGTAGTGAGGTTGTTTGAGGGCAGACAGGAACACAGTGCGTCTCTCAAGGGAACCTCAGTGGTGCCATTACCTTGAGATTCTAACCCACAACTTGAGATTCGAACCTACAAACTCCTGACCGCAGGAGGTACACCCAACTTTATGTGACGTTTTCTAAATTGGCACAGGACTTTTATTATCTTAAGTGCAATAGTCTTGATGCGCAATATCACTACTTCAGTCAATATTACTTTTTATTACGTAAAACTACAGCTGGATTCTGTACTAAGTGCAATAACGAAGTCTGTAGTTTCTCACTCAACTGTGTTATTTGTCTGTAGTATCTATACAAGTATTTCTGTTTATAACATAGTGTTTTTTCATATTGAGCATTTTTTTTTTTCCTACAGATTATTTATTTAGATTGTATTTTGACTTTATGTTTTATATTGTTCTTCTCTCTGTGTCTTTATGGGTCTCTGAGGTTGTTACATAAAAATCAATAAAGTTCCAGGATCAATAAAGTTTTCCCAGTCTGATTAAATATGAATAAATAAATATGAAGAAAAATAATAGTCTAATCTTTACAGTTTAAAGAAATGTGGCGAGAGTAAAACCTGTTATTATTGATGGAGTGAAGGCTTTCATAGGCCGGGTGTGAAAGGGAGGGTTGAGTTCAGCATTTTAACCAGTATTGGTTCAAATCTGAAATTCTGAATTTACAGATCAGTAGAGATTTTGCTACATTTACTATTTTCTGACACTGTTTCACTCACGGCCTGTGAGGAGTTTGGCTCAGGAAAGACCTTTTTTATAATAAATAGTTTTAGAAGGTAAATAATCTTAAAGTCTCTGAACGTTCCATTCCCCCGCTGGTCCAGAGCGGCGCATGCACAGACACCAGGCAGCAGAAAAATGGTCATTTAAAATTCACTGTTTTTGTGATGTCACAAACACATTAGAGTTGGAGTTAAAATCAGAGAGTCCCTTCGGACCGTGAGGAACAACAGGCAGACCTGCACTGCCACCCTGTGGAAGATTAGTGTGTGTGTCTGTCTGTGTGTGTGTGTGTGTGTGTGTGTGTGTGTGTGTGTGTGTGTGTGTGTGTGTGTGTGTGTG
>JBBMFX010034832.1:0-11835 GCA_037832545.1 Rhabdalestes septentrionalis
TCTCTCTCTCTCTCTCTCTCTCTCTCTCTCTCTCTCTCGCTCTCTTGCTCTCTCTGTGTCCTACTCTCTCTATCTCTCGCTCTCTTGCTCTCTCTCTGTCTCTTTCTCACTTTCTCTGACTGGACCGGATACATCTGGCCAACCCATCATCTCTCGAGACCCACCTCTGCTACTCTGTGTTAAGACATGTCTGGAACAAAAAAATATGTAAAACCTTGAATATTGAAGTTTTTGTTTGGCATAATCCTGCATTTGTTTCAATAAATACATTATATTAAATGTTACACCAACAGGGATTTGATTTACATTTAATTAAAACACATAGACTTTAATATGGAGTTAGACCCCCCTTTTTTGAGTTTGGAGTGTTTCTGTGGTAATTTATGCCCATTCATTCTGTTGAGCATTTATGAGGTCAGACACTGATGTTGGATGATAAGGCCTGAATCTCCATTCCAGTTTATCCCAAAGGTGCTGGATCTGTGAGGGTCAGCCATGTTTTGCCGCACCAAATTCATCCAACCATGTCTTTACAGAGCTTGCTTTGTGCACTGGGGCACTTCACCAAACTGTGTCTACAAAGCATGGTGTTGTCCAAAGTAGCGTGGCAAGCTAAAGCATTTACTTACCTGGAAATAAGGGCCTAGCACAAACCCTGAAAAATAGGTGTGTCCCAATACTTGTGTCCATATAGTATATCATCCCTCTAACCCATAGGCAACGAATAAAAGTTAAAACTGCCACAAATAATTAATCATTCTCAATAAGTGGTCTCATAGGGCCACAATGAACGACCAGAAAACTTCAGCACCATAGATTCTCTGCAACTGTACTCAAGGGATGCAGCGCCATTCTAACAGATGTTCCCCGAGAGAGTGTTGTTTAATGCACATGTCCAAAATCTCTTATAGTGTTTACTTGAGATTTGGTGTATCCAGATGATTCCAGAAAAGTGTCCACCAACAGCTTAACAGAACCTGTAGTGTTGTCTTGGAGAAAGTGATAAAGAATTATTGGTTTAATCAGACAACATTTTTCAAATCTCTGTAGATCACAGTTTTTATACCCCTGGATTTTCTACTGTGTTTGTGTTTTCAAATAGACGTTTATATTCTGCAGCCTGTCATACTATTGATATGCAGTTTTGGTATATTGACTTGTACTCAATATTGAACACCAACTTTAGAAAGATGTATTAAAGATTGTGTTTTTTATAGGATATGTATGTTTTATTTTATAATGAAATGTATTGAAAAAATATTGAATTGTTTTTGTTTTTTAATCAATACATTAACATAAATGAAATCATTATATGTGGTACTTTCAGTAAATATATATGTGTGTGTGTGTGTAGGCAGTGGCCCATGCTCTCAGCAGTGCTCTGTGGTCAGAGGAATGGCTAGATGCTCCTGTTTCCCAGGATACTCTCTGAAATCAGATGGACAGAGCTGTGAAGGTAAACTAAATCTATAGTTAATGTTTTTCCAAATTACTGTAGCAAAATACATCCTTGCTGTTATATCAAACCCTGTGACCTTTTTCATTGTTATTTAACCATTTGCTTCATTGACATACATTGCAAAACACTTTTTTATTAGGATTTGTTTTCTTTATAATTTGAGACTTAGAAGAGACCATAATTCCACTACCAAGTTACTCAGCAGGATATATATGGACTCACTCAGTAAAATATAACCTAAAATATCTCAAACACTGAGAAGAATACCCTATTAGTCCAAGGAGTAGTCAAACCTGATGTTTATACAGCTCTGGAAAAAAAGAAAGCACTGCAAAATGTTTTATCTTTTATAGGTACAAGTATTGAACGGAACAGCTTGGCCTTTGTTTTTAAGAACTGCTGACAATATTTTCCAATTTCCAAATAAAAATATTGTTTTTTAAAGCATAATTGTAAAGGAAATTAAAGCATTTACAGAATTGAATTTTTAAGAGAAAACAAATCTCTTGTTCACTCTTAAAAACATTGTAAGAGGAGAGTGTTGATTACAGCAGTGTTTTATACTTTCCCTCATTAAATAATATGTGATGCAGGTGATCACTAATCAGTACCTTATAAATCAGAATGAGGTGCTTTTGTAGGAATTGAACAGACACTGGCATGAGTGGTTGTCATACTCATAAAGATGCTGAATTCAACATAAAGTGCAGGGGCATCTTATTTTTTCCCGGAGTAGTATATCTACCATCTTACCAGAAAATCAGATTCAGATTTGCTGAACTTGAGCCAGTTAGCTCCATTTCATTTCAGAGTCCAGCAGTAACATAGTGACCTGAACCCCTCGCTCTAGTAAGCCTCCACGCATGATCAAACACTGTACAGTACTTTATATCTGTATAGCAAGTACCTGCCAATCCTTATCCCTGCTATGTGGATCTGTTAGTCACACTTACAGTACTGTGCAAAAGTCTTAGGCACCTTATGAATTGAAACGCTATGATAAATGCATTATAATATAAATATTTGATTTCTTGTGGGCTGATTTGAAGAACGTCTCTTCAGTGATCACCGCCATCCACAGCCATCGAATGGGTTTGTTCAAGTCCATCAGCACATTCCAGTTTACTTATTAAAGGGATATTATACGTACTGTTTAGCCAAACCTATTGTTCATACAAGCCATAAGGATAATTATATTCTCATATTCTCATATTAGTTTTTTTCTTTGCAAATATATGGTTACACGCTAGATCATTTTTTTAGTCCAGATCATGGAAGCAGTGATGCAGTATATAAGCAATGTTTAAATCCTAAACAAGATGTATTTAGATATTTATCCTATAAAAGTTTAGACCCACACATTTTTCAGGATTTTTTTTATGGATGCTGCACAGTACAGGATGGCCAGTTAAAACACAGGACCTTCACATATATTAAAGACAAACAGCATGTTTCATATTTTAAGTGTTTAAAAAGGGGTTTAAAATGATCATATAAGAAGGAATAATATTTTGCTCTATAAAATCACACTCAAAGGGATAAAAATATGTTGGAAAATGTCTGTTTGAAAATCATAATGACTATTTTTGATAACCCATACTAATATAATTAGTGGACAACACTACTAGAAGATTGTAGGATATGGGCCTTTCATACTCTGCACTGCAGATGACATTTTTGGTATTTTCATTTTTTGACATTTGAACAAATACAAAACCTCATCACTGCTCAGATGGAAGTCACATTTCACAGATCTCTATTACCATAAGTGGTCATCTATGCACCCAATCATTCTACCGATCCATACCACCATCTTGCCACCTTCTCACAAGAAAAAAAAGTGTAATATCACAATACAGTGATGTAATTAATTAATTGCATTTTTTTTGTGCAGCACAATATCTAACTAACTCTCTACTGTTACAGAATAAGCAAGTTGCATATAAATTACCAAGTTGCATATAAATTATAGCTGGTTAGAGTTGTAAATGCATTGAGCTGTATAGTATTTTTCCTGCAACAGCTTGAAAAGCACTTAACCATCTGTAATGGGCTTAGCTGTCTTACACTTCAATCTTTGTAATGCTGTGCTATAATGTAGAGTTTCGTAGTAGTGTTTATTAAAATGCAACCTGACTATCACTCAGAAATGCTAAATGAATGTTATTTGACATCTGTGGAGTCGAAACCTTCAGTGCAGCGTGGGAGTGTTGAAATAGCTACTGCTGCTCAGTCAGATAAATAGGCTTTAAACACAGCAGGCTGATTGTGGGAATGAAATACAAATAGCTTCAAGATGAAATCTGTATGAGCAAGGGCAACTTTAGACAGAAGGCCTGATGTTTTAAGGGTTTTGTTACAGTTTCAGATGTGATTTTGCCAGCATGTCATGTGCAAAAATCGTACAGAAGCTTAAACATACAGTTTATGTGACATACGCCCATGGAAAAACATAAGAGACCAAAACAAAAGTTTCTCAGCTTTTATCTTTTATAGCTGCTGAACAGCTTAGCCTTAGTTTTGAAGAACTGCTCGCACTATTTCCATGTAAAATATTTACTGAACATAATTATTTCAAAGAATCTCTTGTTTACTCAAACAAAATGGCAGTAACTACCTTTGGTATGCTTCTAGTAGTGTTTTGCCAAGCAACTGGACACATTGTAAGAGAAGAGTGTTGGTTTTTTTTTACCTTTTCTACATTAAATAAGATTTGATTCAGGTGATCGCTCATCAGAACCTCATAAAGCAGTAGGATTTTAACAGGCAGTGGAATGGAATAGTTTTAATACTCATAGGGATGCTGATTTGAAAATAAATTGCAGTAGTGTTTTGTTTTTTTCTGGAGCTGTATTTATGCTAAAACAC
This sequence comes from Rhabdalestes septentrionalis, assembly GCA_037832545.1. NCBI lineage: Eukaryota > Metazoa > Chordata > Actinopteri > Characiformes > Alestidae > Rhabdalestes > Rhabdalestes septentrionalis. Next base: position 4,328 of record JBBMFX010034832.1, read on the forward strand.
AAAATGGCTTCTGCTCTTCATGTGGATTTGAAGGAGAAGTAAAGGGTCAGCAAAACATGTCATTTGACCAAGCCTTACCTTTACATATATGCTGTGATTTTTGGTATGAGGCCTTTGGTTCGGTACAGAATACAAACCGAAGGATTCAGAAAAAAAATCAAGTTTGTAAAATTGTTAGGTCTGGTGTTATTATGTAGGTGGCCGCTAGAGGTCACCCTCGTGTCAGATTTCCATTTAAACGCAGCTAATATCACCTGCCGTGGAGTCTCGTTCCGCAAAATGAACGAATCTTTTTTCAAATCATCACGTTCATTTTGTTCATTTTAGCAAAATATAATCAAAATGATACGTGTTACTTCCCTAACATATCTACTGCTTACACAAATGTTGGATCATACTACAAACAAGACAAAACTATAATGCTACAAGGAACAGAAACGTTTCATTCATTGTTTACCTGTGTCTTTAGTCTATGATTTGCTCACCTTGCCTCTTATCTGACAAGTTTTCGGGTTTCAGTCGTTCGTTCATCACCTGACAGCCCATTTAGCTAACCAATGCAGGCTGAGCTGGAAAGAGAATTGATTAGTTAATCTCTCGAGTCTTCAGGTTAGAGTCGTATGTTCATCATGTGACAGCCCCGTAATGTTAACCTATGCAGCCTGAGCCGGAATAAGAATTGATTAGTTCATCTATCGAGTCTTCGGGTTTGAGTCATACGTTCATCACGTGACAGTACCATAATGTTAACTTTTGCAGCATGAGTCGGGTTTGAGACTCAATAATTCCAATACAGAAACTATAGGATTTGGTGCAAATGCGCATGCACGACTGAACGAATCACTTGTACAAGATGACTCGTTGTTAAATTTAATCGGATTAAAATAACCCAACCAAACTGTTTACATGAGCGTCAAATAAAGAGGTCTGCGTTTGTTTCACGTTTACATGTTCCAGCCATTTAATCCGATCGCACATTATTTTGAGGAGCGCTGTGGTAGACCTGGGCTACTTTTCTGGTACAGAAAACTCTGTCTAAACCCCTGAGGCTCTTTTTTCCTCCTTCATTCTCTGTGTCAGAAGCAGTTCAATGAGAGTGCGAGTTTTACTGGCCATCTACATTCAGCTCTATGTTTATAACACAGACAATGGTGAGAAATAGACAATTAGCATGTATATTCAGAGAAAAACATATTTTATTTAAATGAAAATAGTCTACATGGGTGCTTTGATGTGCAGAGAGCCAGTTTATACAGTCCGGTTCTAACAGTAAGAAATGCTACCTTGAGGCTACTTCAGATCGAATCATGCTAACGGCTAGTGGTGATTCTGAACAGCGCTGATGTTCTGGTCCTGAATTTACGCTCATCCACTCTCTCCACGATATTTGACTGTTTTCAGGTATCCAGTAAAAACATAGTGTTGGCGAATGGCCACTTTCGATTTTATTTTGTTCATTGCTGCTCCTGATGTAAACTCATGTAATTAGTGTAAACTCTACTTGGCTGCTTGTAGCTAATGCTCGCAAGCAAACGCATGCACAGGAAGAAGTAATGTGGTCCTATAATCGGTTTGCTTGTTTATATGAGCAGTTTCTTTGATTGATTGGATTAAACAAAAGGTCTAAACGACCTCTTTTAATCGAATTAAAAATTGAATCGGATTCAGGTGAATCCGATTACATGGGCCGTTTACATGGGACATTTTTATTCGTTTTCCATATATAATCAGATTAGAAGTGGAAAAAAAATGTGCATGTAAATGGGGGTATTGTCACAAGAAGCAGATATGTGCTGTCTGAAGAAAATGTGGACACACACATTTTTCTGAAAACAAAAAAGAAAACGTAAAAATGGATTGAAACTGAGTTCCATATTTAAAAAAAAGTGATTTTCTTTCCATTAGTGTAGGAGCTTTTTGGTTATAAAGGTTTTGTTTATTTGCTGCTGAAAAGAAACCCCAGAGGATGGGTAAAGACTAGCTCCATCATTGTTTTAAGTAAATGGAAAAGAACAAGATCTTACTGTGTTCAATTTTTTAATAAAAAAAAAAGTAAAAGAAAAATGATCTGACTTTTTTTTTTTTTACTGTACCGAAAACATACCGAAATGTTACACCACTGTGACAAATAGAACCGAACCTTGATTTTTGTAAACCGTTACACCCCTAATATGTATATGCTAAATTTTTCAAATTTTAACTTCTTGCAAAATGACAAAGAAACCATGCTTGAAACAAGTCTTTGACAAACAGCTTATCAGGATGGATACTGCACAAAAGACACATTTAACTGCCAAGAGAAATATTCTGATATGTGTCTTTCTCTCTCTTTCACTCTCTGTGTGTTTCTGAAGCGTTCCCATATGTTTGAGTGTGGGTGGGCCAAGATTGTATTGTATTGTAACCAATTTTATTTTTGCCATGCACAGGAAAAATGCTCTTTTTTTCTGCAATGTACAGATTTTATATAAGTGATGGCATGAATTCAAAGAGCTTGATAAATTTGATCTGCATTGGACAATTTACATGGGTCCATTGGGCTATTGGAATTTTTGAGCATCTGTTTCTTCTTAAAAACTTTATTCTCATTAAATGTAATAGATCCTTCAAATTAGAGATACATGCAGCCCAAGTAAAAGGAAACTGTTATCTGATGGAACTCCTTTTCATTTGGGCTTAATTATATCTTAACATAATCTTAGGTTCTAACTTAGCAAGGATTGTTGAGCCACAAGCATGAATTAAAGGGACCCATTTCCTGAAAACATAATTTTCCATTCTAAGAGGGCAGAACAGAATTTAATCTACTATATAAACATCTTAATGGTAATTAAAGCTTTCCACATTGCTGTTTCTTTTGGTAGTTTCCTGGTCTTTACTTGATCTAACATAAATGTATTTTAGGTGTAAATGACACTTCAGATTAGATGCATTTTGGGGTTAAACTAATTCAATGTGGCAGAAGGGTTGTTTTTTTTTGCTATTTAAAGTCTGTATTTAAAAGAGAAGGTGGAATCATTGCAACGTAGACCAAACAGTTGGCCTCACATATATGAAGGTTTTCCTTAATTGAAGGAATCTTGAAAGATTAAACTAATTTCTGTACGGACAAGATCAATTGTGCTACAAAAGGACAGTGTTAGGGGGGTTTTCCACAGATTGGTACCAGTTCGGTTCTGCTTTGTTCAGTTTGGTTTCGGGCCGAGAGTTTTCCTCTACAATTAAAGTATTGTCTTCATGTAACTGGTTGCTATAGTGACCAAACAACATTTTAGCCAGAGCGGAGCGCTGCTCAGGTAAACACCCTCCAGCTCCGCTTTGAAATCACAGCCTTCCTTTCTGCCATAATGAACAAGTTTCCCGATGCTAACACCAGAGATGTTCACAGGTCATTTTTACCAAGTCCAAGTCTAGTCAAAAGTCTTTGTTTGTGTCCCCATCTCTGACTAACACTTCCCATCAGAGCACAGAAGCAGAGAAAGTGGTATCCTGAGGCACTTTAAAAATGCCGAGCAGCTTGTCTGGGTTCAGTCAACAACACTGACATAACAATCAATAGTGACCAACAACCAGTAACCTACATTATGTACACATCATCATTTAGTATAGGTTCAGTACTCTTGGAACCTTAGCCAAAGTGATAGACTGTACTTATGGAAAAGCTAAAAAAGCAGGTAGTGAACTGAGCTGTTACCAGTCAGTGGAAAACCCCATTACATTCTAATAATACAATGTAAAAAATATGGCTTGTGTACTATCAAACCATTTGTAATTTGTAATTCAGTGCAACCATAGCTATAGCTAGATGCTGTAGCTGCAAAACAAATTACTTTCTGTGATCACATAAATACAGCTCTGGAAAAAATGAGAGACCACTATTTATTTTCAAGTCAGCATCTTTATGGGTATGATAACCATTCCATGCCAGTGTCTTTTAAATTCCTACACAAGCACCTCATTCTGATTTATGAGGTACTGATTAGTGATCACCTGCATCACATCATATTTAATGAGAAAAAGTATGAAAACACTGTTGTAATCAACACCATGACCAGATGCCAAAACAAAACTAGAAATGTGTTAATGGTCATTATAGTGAAAACGAGATTTGTTTTCTTTGACTTTCTTTGACAAGTGAATTTAATGCTGCATCATTTCTCTTATTTCAATGTTTTGGAGTTTCCTTTTAAAATTAAGAAAAATATTTTTATTTGGAAGTGAGGAGAAACATTGTCAACAGTTCTTAATAACGACGGCAAAGCTGTTCTGTTCAACATGTGCACATATAAAAGATCAAATCTGAGAAACTGAACCTTTTTGCAGTGGTCTCTTATTATTTTCCAAAGCTGTAGCTTCTCTTAAAAAGGTTTTATACAACTGCTAATACTACTACTACTACTACTACCAATACTACTACTTCTACTAATAATAATAATAATAGGTTAAGTTAAGGGCAGGTTTACAAAGTGCTTTATAGAGCAATATTGAGTAAGAAGATCATCGTTATAATTATTGCATTTCTTTAACTTCAAGTAATAATTTAACAGAATAGATTTTGATTGGACTTTGCATTGCGAGCATGCCTGATTTAATCTAACGAAGTGTCAAGTGAGCTGAACCCTGTACTTGAGGTATTTGATGATAACTAGAATTTAATACTGGGCTCTCATGAAGAGAGGTCTGGTAATGCATATCCATGCGTAAAATCACTACTTATTGCATTAATATAATAGAATTTTGCACAGTATTGTGTGTATAATTATGTGTATTTTATTCCTATTCATGAGTTTCCATGTAAATGTATATGGCAATAATGTGTTTAATATGTGTTATATGTTATATGTGACTGTAAAGGTAATATTAATGTTTCAAATGTATTACATGTAGGTACCTACAGATGAGAATTTCTAAGCAGAAGTTTACAACTAATCCTTTTCTTAACTAAACATTTCTCAAACCCATCAATATGTGCCTAGATATTGATGAGTGCAGGAAGGCCACACACACATGCTCCCTGAGGGAGGAGTGTGTAAACACGGAGGGTTCGTACCAGTGTGTATCTCTGAAAGAAAGATGCGACGCTGGCTTTATACAAAACCACAATATAGAGTGTGTGGGTAAGAAGGTCTAGCCACCATCTCTACACTGTGTCTCTATGAAGGTGCTATCTGGTTTGCCAGAAATATATCCCACGAACACACACACACACACCTCTCCTCACAAAACACGGTATCTTCAAAATGGTAACCTCCTATTGAAAGTTAAAGGCAGTTGTATAAGGGAAGAGAATATATAAAGATATTCCATGCAGTTTTCTTTTACCATTTTTTTACCATGACTGCTGAAATGTTTTACACAGTGTAAAAGCCAGCTTGTGTTCAAATTATGTTATGAAATATAAAGATAAAGGGTTTGGTCCATGTGTACATATATGTAACGTCAGCCAGGTTGTACCAAAGGCAGGAGGCACCTATGCAGATGTCCCTATTGAAGTTGTTAAACATAAAGAAAATAGGCACGAGGGCCTACATACAAATTACTAGACTCACACACACACACACACACACACACACACACACACACACACACATTCCCTGAGAATTCTCATCAGATTCACTCAGAATTCTCATCAAATGCTCTGAGGACTGAGCAGATTTGTTTTGCATTACTCCCATCATAACACAAACACAAGGCTTCAGAGCATACACATTCCATGCCTGAGGTAGCTTTTGACTAGTCTAAAGAACAGGCATTTCTTTAAATATCCGTAATGGAGAAGCTTGCATGTGTATTATTTACTCTCGGAAATGATCAATTATCAGTTGCCATAGTTCTCAACTTTCAGGATTATGAATGTTTACACAAGGGTGATAAATCCTCAATATAATCTTAGATGTTGCAGTTATTATCACAATAATAAAACCTTCTCCTATGTGGCTTATAAACCCAAGCAGAGAAATTCGGTCAAAATGTGAATTCTAAACATTTAGTTCATTTAAAAATATATTTTTAAAATAGAATCAAATGAAAGGTTTGGTCATTTTATGGCATTAAAACAAACTGAAAATGCAGAATATGTCCGTTTTTGATATGAATAGAATATAAATGTAATTCTTTAATTAACTGTGGTTTACTTTGATTGTCTATGTACATTATCATATTTCAGTAACACAGCAAATCGTCAACAATAACTATAGGCTTCTTTCGACTACTGTCACAGATCACTGATGAGCATTAAACTGACTGGCAAACTGGAAGTACCCAAACTTGCTTATTCATCAGATTGTTAGTGCTGAGTTTTCCTTTCAGTCTGTGTTGTACAAAATAACCATCACAACCTGCATTCCTCACCACTTGCTTTTCAGTCATGCAGTCTAACACCTGCTGCTAACGGGCTCTCTGAAATGCTCGCCTGGCCACTCCAATGCATTATTCATAACACGCATGGCCTCCAATGCATTTCAGAGTGGCGCATTTTGAAATGACGCTGTCATGCTAAAGCTACAGTGCGCGAGAGTGGTATAATGTAGAGAGGTTAAATTGGAATTTGAAAGGTGGGTGAGCTTGTGACAGTGAGTATGAATTAAAATGCATCGACTGTCTGGTCAATGCAGCTGGTATTACGATACTTTCCTTTGCGGTACTAATACTGCATAGACTATGATATGCAAGTGAAGAAGTAGTGGGATAATATATTAGGTACCACTTATTTTAGATTGTCGCTCCTAGAATAACATGTTGTCTCTTCAAACTGTTAACTTTAAAAAATAAATTAAATAATTTTATACCTTACATAAGACAGTTATGTACTTTCATTAATGAGAAGGTTTAGATTTTCTTGTGCTCTTTTTTGATATTTTAAAGCATATCGACCGGAGAGCATGATGCAACATTTGTGGTCACAAATTTTTCATGTGGTTGAATGGGATTTTTGGTATTATGAAAAACACCAACTGAGAAAGCACCTTAATGGTTAGGTCAGCTTAACTGATTGATGCTGCAATGTAAGACATTCTGTTCATGAGAGAAATGGGAGGGCACGAGAAACAAAGTGTAGGTACAAAATGGAAATTTAGACAGTAACCCATAATGGCGCTTGGTTTGATGTGCCAAGCACATTGTGCCTGGGAGTGAGTGCACAGTGCACTGCAGTTTCTATAATGTCATTGTTAAAAATATTTTCAGCATTAGATAATGGTACCCTTATTATTTTTGCTCAGTCACAGGTACTTATTGCCATCTAATACATTTTTAGCTCCTGTCAGTCATAAACACCTGATGAGTTTGCATTCACAGTATTCATTTAAACCACAAATTCCATTGCACTTTTTTTTGGAATATTTATTCACTGTATACATAATTATCTATAATTCCAGAGATGTATATTTCCAAATTGATAAAAAACTGACTGAATGTCTTGCTAATGATAGAGAGAGAGAGAGAGAGAGCTAGAGAGAGAGAGAGAGAGAGAGAGAGAGAGAGAGAGCGAGAGCGAGAGTGAGCGCGCG
>JBBMFX010034881.1:0-11832 GCA_037832545.1 Rhabdalestes septentrionalis
GCAGGAGAAGACTGAGGACAGTGATGTTCAGTATGCTAGTGTCAGATTCACTCACAACAGGACAGCTGAAAGGTAAGAGAACCTTCATCAGACAGTTTTCTGTCTTCATATCCTGACTGACTGAGTAAACTTTTGTACTGTGAACATATTACCTGGAGCCAGTGCACCTTTTTCTTTGGATCCCAGCTTGGAAAATCCTAAAATCCATTAGAACAGTCCAGTTTTTCAGTCCTGGTCTTGGTCCTGGTCCTTCAGCACCATGGTTCTGCATGTCATAGTGTCTTTCCTGCTTTAACACACCGGTGCGGTTTTATACACATTTCAGTTCTGTTTATTGTGTGTTTTGTTGCAGATCTGCAGTTCCCACATTTGAAGACTCTGCATTGATCTACAGCAGTGTGAAGTGAACCAACATGATGAAGAATGGACCCCACCTGTCACACATGTGGAGAGACTCAAACTAAGAACCCCATTCTTTAATCATAATAGATATCTTCATAAAAATAAGCAAAGAATAGAAAATTTAATCAAGAGATGTGTCAATTTGATGTCGGTCTTTCACTCTGTCACATGGTGCGACATGAACAATTCAGACAATGTTCTGTTCTTGTGTGTCTGTATGTATGTGTGTGTGTGTGTGTGTGTGTGTGTGCTTGTTTGTATGTGTGTGTTTGTATGTGTTCATATGTGCATGTGTGTTCATGTGTATGTGTGTTTGTATGTGTGTGTATACATGTGTATGTGTGCATGTGTGTTTTTTTTCATGTGTGTGTTTGTGAGTGTGTGTTTTCATGTGTGTGTTTGTGTGTGTATGTGTGTGTGTGTGTTTTTTTTTATGTGTGTGTTTGTGTGTGTTTTATGGGGGGTATAATATATAATAATTAAATAACATAATTACTTGATTCAGTCAGTTTATTCACCTGGAACATCCAACTTTTCAGTTTTTCTGAAATTTGAACATCTTTATAACCTAGAGCTCCACATCATCTCACTCTTCACTGTCTGTCCTGCTTGAATCCTCAAAGGTCTCGATCAAGGGACCTGCCTAAGTGTTGTATTTTTCTGCTTGAACAACTTACATTTAGTAATGTTTTTTTTTTTACAAGAGTTTATTTCTTTCAACCAAAATGCTGTAAACATTGTTCCTTACTCATTATAAATAAACCATGTCTATGGTTAAATCTGGAATCTTCTGTGATTCTTTAAGAACAATTTTCATTAGCCAGCCACCAAAATAACCAGCTCATGAAATTAAATCGATTAAACAAGTAACGAATATGTACTTGGTTCAATCATTTAAAACAAATCAATTTCCCTCAAGGTAAATGTATTTTTTCGGTCTTACTTCTAACAGCCTCATCATGACATTTTACACAAAACTACGGCAATTAATATGTTAATTTAGTTTAATCACACAAACCTGAAGTTTGCAATGTTTTTCTAGAAATATAATTAGTTTGAAGGTGAATGCCTCCCTCTGCTGGTGTCCTGAAGTGTGTGTTCATTCTCGCGAAAGTGAGAGTCACTCACGGTTACATTCGCAACTTGAAAACCAACTAGTTCAGTTAAGCAGAAAAAAACAGAAACGTGTTCATTGAACGCATTCACGCACAATCATCCATGTTGTCAGGATATTATTTGTGTTTTTGTCCTCTGTGTTACACTGTAGTCTTAGAGGAACATTTTGTTTCACTTTGTACTGTGTACCAAACCTCCCCCCACCTATTCATGAATCAAGTTATGTTTTACTTCCCAACCACAGAAAACTCGATGCCAAAATTTGATATAAGACATTTTGCTTTGCAACCCACTGGACACAAATTGTTAAACTAGAAAACTGATTTACATACTTAAATTAATCAATTTACACTTTCTATAATTTATTTTGCTTTGCAGGTGCAGAATACCTCTGCTTCTTTCCCTCTTTCCCTCAAACAGGCTGTTGAGTCCAGATCTCCTGATGACACGTACACAGCTCTGGACCCTCAGTCCAGGTCTCATTTGTGTGTACTGTCATAAAAATATTTTTGAGGGTTCCATTCTAATTATGTGGGTACATAAATGAATCAGACAATCAATCAATCAATCAATCAATCAATCAATAAAATGAGTAATTAAATATATGTAGTAGAGTTTCACAAGAAAGATCAGGATGCAAGGGGCCAGGGGTTGGCAAGTCTGGTCCTGAAGGGCCGGTTTCCAGCAGATTATGATGGTAGTTCTCCTCAAACACATTCACTTAACCTGGCAATAGACTGGCAAGGTGGACCAGGTGCTCCTGAGCAGGGAAATCACCAGAACGTGCCGGACCACTGCCCTCCAGGACCGGAGTTGCACACTCCTTCTCTAACTGCGTTATTCATTTGATATTTATTTGATCATATTACGAAGTGAGGATTGAGATGCAAACCTGCCACCCACTCATATAACAGACTGTACTGAACCAAAAAACAAAGGCACGTGTGAACTGTTTACCCAAGGTTGCCCAGATCAGTATGTATATGCATTGTGATAGGGGGAGCAGGAGGAAGTTCGGGTCAGAAGTGTGTTTGTTTGTGCGTGTATAGGTATAGTTTATGCGTCAGTTGTGCTTCTGGTTGAGTCAGATGGCCTGAGGGAAGAACTGTTTCCTGTTCTGGCAGTGGAGGAACCTTTTGCCAGACAGGAGGAGGGAGAGGAGGGTGTGTGAGGGGTGAGTGGGATCATCCACAATTCTGGTGGCCTGGCAGATTCAGTTTGAGATGTAAATGTCTGTGACAGAGGGGAGAGAGACCCAGATTATCTTCTAGAGGAGGGTGATCATGTCATGCCCTCCTGAAGTTTACTAACAGTCTGTTAGCTGTTGTACCTCCTTTCTGTATGAAACCTCATTGTTCACACTGGTCAAACCCACCATGGTCATGTCAATGGCATGATGAGGTGCATGTTCGTGGGTGCTGGACATGTTGCTCCCAGTCCTGACTGACTCAGGTCTCCCAGTCAGGAAGTCCAGGACCCAGTTGTAGAGGGAGGTGTTTAGGTCCAGCAGTCTCAGCTTCCCAATCAGATGTTGAGGAAGTTTGGTGTAGTGGTGCTATCTGTAGAAGTGATTCACACATCTGGGAGGCCTCATCATCACAGGTAGCTAGAGATACCTGCTAATTGGTTAAGGTCTATAGCCCCAGTCACCTCCAACATAGTATGTCCCCATATTTTAGAAGTAATCATGTATTTTCTGAGCATGTGCATGCTTCACCACTCAGGTGGCCAAAAGTAGAGCCGTCATACATTATAGCCTCCCTAAACACATCCCATCTCTTCAGTCATAGCAAAAGGCTTACTTTTATTATGCTCTCTACCAAAATGACCCGCCCATTCCTCAGAACTCAAACTTGTAACCAACTCTTATTTTTTTAATTAAATTAAGAAACGTATTGACAATGAACCTGGACTGACTGGCTTCACCCCATGTTTATATGCGGGTGTGTTTGGCAAATTAGATGCAAAGTCAGCAGGCAGTTTCCAAAGAAGAGGAATCCTTCCTGTCAGGCAGTTATCTTGATGTGAAGTTTCCAAACAAGTTTGTGGATTCCTCATAAAATATTTACAATCACGAGGAGCTTCTTTAAACTCTGCATTCAGAATATCATTTGCAAGAAACAGTCCTCTAAAGAATCTTCTGTTAAAGTGCTTCAGGGTGGCAGGACACAAAATCATCTTGAACAATTTATCATTTGTTCATCCTGAAAGATTCCCACTGTGTAAATGGTGGCTACTTTGTTGTAGAATTGAATGGTTTATGATGGTGCTGTTCCTGGTAATCCCGGTACTGTAAGGATTTGAGAAAAGATTGTATGTGATTGGATGGTGATTTTCCCTGACTGTCTCCAGGTTCTTGGAGAAAACAGTTACCTGGGGTGGGATGGAGAGCACCAAAGATTTTCTCAGCTGTCCTCACTGTTTGCAGCAGTCTGTTTGTAACCTGTTTTGAGGATGTTCCAAACAAGACCGTGAAGGTTGTGCATTGGATGGATATATTAAGTAGAGTGCAGCTCCCATATCAGACCGGAATTCCTCATTTTCTGCAGAAAATACAGACACTTTCCAAAAAATGTGAATATCATGGAAAAGTTTATTCATTTCCATACTTTCATTAAAAAATGTTACATGTTCATATATTATAGATTCAGGGCCCACAACTTAAAGGATTTCAAAAACATAGTTGTTTAGTTGTGCTTCTAACTCATAAACGCCACGAAAACAGGATACTGTGACAAAAGCCCAACGTTTACAGGGCATTCATGTTTTAAACTGAGTCACACACAACTCATCTCCTAGCTGGGAATGTTTGGCGGAGAGGATTTCTGGGACCTAGTGAACATCTCTGGGCACACGTCCCTTTGAAACAACAACAAAAAAAAAGGTGCACTGTAAAGGTTTCAAAAACTCTTTCAGCTTATATTTATATTAATTGATCTTTTACTTTTATGAATGTAATGCTTCCTAAAGCAAATACAACACCAAGTGAAGCAAGGTATTTTGCTCAAGGATACACCGGAGAGGCAATCAGTTTCTCATCATTTTAAAAGTAAGCATTTATATGTGGTTATAAACATATGAGTGATGCTTATTTATATATTAGTGTTGCAACATTATTTGACTGCGGGACATAGAGCTTCAATCATCTGTTAGGACAAGCAGAGGAGGAAAACCAAAGCCAGTGCCACAAGATTTGACTAGAATCCATAGAGCTCCTTCCAAAAACATATGCAGATGTATCTGGAGGAGGAAATTCATGAGAACTGAGTTATGCCTGTTCATCACCGGTGACTCCTGTTACATCTGCTAAGACCACACTTAAGAGAGATGAGCTCATTCCTGCCAGGTGAGTGATTTCTTCTTATGAACTGATTTCACCAATTCATTCATGAGCGACTCACTGTATTGCTTCGGATTAGAGCTGGTTAACTCATAAGGGCTGGTTAAGGTGTGGGTCTTGCCCATCAAACCTACGGGCTCCACAGGAGAACTTTCCTGAAGTACATGTGTTAAAGCAGGCAGGACAATGAAGTCAAGATTCAAGATTCAAAGCGTTTATTGTCATGTGAACAAAAGACATTGCATTTCTCTGTGTACTGGATTTATTTTTTTTTGCTGTCCACAAACAAATGTTAAAAGTGAATAAGTAAAAGTAAGATACAATTGAAGATTAAAGACTAACATTAAAATATATTAATATTAAAAAGAAAGAAGAAAGAAAGAAGAAAAATAAATAAATAAAACAAAGTGTTTGCAAATATCAATTGTGCGATTACAGTGAAGGAATGTGCAAAGGAGCTTAAATATACGAAGTGGTCTAATGTGCAAAAGAACAGTATGAGGTCGGTCAGCTGTTCAGGAGTCTGATGGCGGCGGGGAAGAAGACGTTTCTGAGTCAGGAGGTTCTAGATCTCACACTTCTGAACCTTTGTCCCAAGGGCACGTGTGAGGAACATTTCGATTTAGAGAACCTGAAACATAGACATTGTTTCAGTAGAGATATGAGTGAAAGGGATTAAATATTGGCAAGTGAGATCATCTTTAATCTATTTCCTTTCCTGGTAAAACATTATAAGCATTAAAAGTTTATTTAAAATATTTTCTGGATTTTTGTAGTATACTGTATATTTTAGTATATTTTAGAAGTGTTTTATTCAAGTGATTTGCAGGGTTTTGGCTGGACAATCCAAAAACAAATAAAAATTTGGGGGAAGATCCAAAAAGCTTCCTGGTGCCTCGTGTGCATGTGTGTCAGAATGGTGCCAAATCAAAACACCTATTCCTGCCTTCTACAACAGAGCCAGTGTTCCAACCTGATTTGCTTGAACATGAAAACATACACTGGTTGGCACGCACCCCTTGCCTTCTAATTCTGCCTGATTTATAACGTTTTAAACAGCTTTATAAATGCTCTAATTAACTGCAGCAATCTAGAAAAATCCCATAAAACTGATTTGTTACTTATGACTCAACCCTAGTGAGGATTACCTGAAATGATTTTTGATTGAAAGAGTCAACAAGCCAATTTGGAATTGGAAAAAATGGGAAAAAAGACACGTTTGCTCACAAAACAGTACAAATAAAACATATAATGCTCAACCTTAGCACCAGCACTGCTAGACAGCTTCTTGATGTGAGAAGCAAAATTCAATACAACACAGTTAACACTCAAAACAAACCTTGGCGTAATCCATCTAGTAACAGGTGTCCAAATTCAGTGTTCCTTTCCAAAGCTGTAACCCAGTTTGAAAAAAACTTGAAAATGTTTCTGGGAACTGTTCTTTAGCATTAACACAGAGGTCATGTTTTTATATTACTTTCAATACTTCTGCCGTGGTTAAGACAGCAAACATACAGCTGGTGGACTATTGGTTAGGGGGTGGGCCCTGTGAATCCCAAAACCTCTAAGTGCACCACTGGGGAACCCTTGAGGAATCCCCACTAACTGCTCCTGATGTCTTGTGTTACTTTCTGCCCTCTGATTCACAAGAGAAAAGGGGGGCAGGCCTAATGATAAATAAAAACAGCTCATTCCAACCTCAACTGAAATTATTGTCTGGAAGAAGAAGAAAAACTTCACAGCCAATAGTTGTTCAAGCAGGGTCCTGCATCACTGTTCTTCACTGATCAACCTACCTGCCACAGTCTTGCTTCCCCGGCTCCTCTCGCTGTGTCTCAGCAGCCACAGTACACAGCTCAGACCCAACCAAAACGCACCCAACACAACCCCACCTCCCTTTTTGGAGCTTGGGTGTATCTAGGCCCCTATCCCCATTGCAGGGCCTCCGGCACCACCACCAGAATGGTCCTGCTTCCTGGTGGGACTCACCTTTACCTGGCTTGGTGATACATTTCCCCATCCATATCAGATTGTTGCCTAGATGTGCAGCACAACGTTGATTATGTTTTTTGTCTGTTAAACCACACAGTGACATACCTAGGAATCATTCAAGCACCTGTATACCGCTGGTGCTGAATGCTGAGTGGTTGGAGCTGCTTTATTTGGACACCTTGTTCATTTAGGCAATTTCCAGTCTGTCAAAATAAAGCTATTCATGCAAAAGATAAAACAGTTTGATATATAAATAAAATAAAACAAAATACCATTTTTGCACCAAAAGGGCGATTTGATGAGCTGTGGTTGGCAGAAATGATCCAGTTATTAAGAGTCTATTCTAAAAAACACTGGATAAACTACACTGGATGTTACTGAGATCAGCTAGATCAATGCCAATGGCTGGGTTTCAGTGTGCAGTGAAGTTCAGCTTTATAAAAACGAATATAAAACTAGCTTTAGGAATGTTTTTTAGTCATTTTCAGGAGTGCTGAGATGTGTCACGTTCCACCCTCTATTCTCCCAAGCACTCCAAGCAGGTGCACATATAGTTTTCCATTTTTACTCTTTATTGGTACATTTTAACTCAAAAGGGATGAGGGCCCAAATCTCCAAAATGAGAACAGAGAAATATTCACACTAGAATTATTATGATGGCTGACATGTAGGTCCCCCACTCACCAACTTAAATATACAACCCTTAGCTCCTGTACCAATCACAACCAAGACATGTTTTCACTTGAGCACAGGGGCAGCTGATATATATTATATACCAACACATACTAACAAAAAACGGTGTGCTCAAGGATTACGTGAGACAGAAACCCTGTCACAGTAAAAATTCCAAAACACTAAATACAAAACTTAAACAAGAGCGGCCTCTATCGGCCACCCACTGTCATTTTCCCCAGACCTGACAGATGGTGCTGTGAATTTAGTAAAAGGGGAGATTGCATGCAAAGATGAATATCCACACACATAAAGCTGAGTTTAGATTCTTCTAAAAATTCTACTTCACACAATTACATATATTTGCAGATTTCTAAATTGCAGTCTGTCATTGGCAAAAAGTTGCTGTGGAAGTTAGTTATAGACATATAAGTGATGTAATCATATATATTTCTGTAACATTGCCAGGGGTGCATTTCCATAGGTAAACAAAAAAGTTAACTTATGTCCGTGCATGGGTTGATTCATGGAAATGTAAGTATAATTTACCCTGCAACATCTGTATTGTTTTCACCAGGAACCACTGCACTCCTGGTGGCTGCAGTCCTGAATGGCTTTGCATCTATTTACTGTTAGTAACGTATACATTCATTTATTGCCTTTAAAACAGCATTGTTTTGATTTGAATCTTTACATTATTTCCATATAGATGAAAATGAATTACATCAACAGAGTTTTATTTATTACATTTTTTGGGAACAACAGTTTTCTGCTCATTTTTCATATTTACAGAAAAAAAGCCTTTTCAGGTTGAGATCTAGATAAAGTTGATCTAGATCTGTTTGTCTGGCAGAAATGTGTCTCTGTGTGGTTATAACACAAATATGTTTGAAAATTACTAGGCAGTGCATCAGTTAATGGGACTCCTCCTGAAGGTACTCCAAATGTATTCCCAATATATTCTGCCATATATTTTATAACTTATTTAGAACTACCAATATAACGCAGTTGTGACAGGACCCCTGTTCAATCATCTCAGATGTTTGCCAGAGTCACAGAACACTGGATGATCCATGGCGTAATATTGGCTTTGTCCACATCTCTCTCTCTGGACGACCGAACGGTGATCATAAACTGACGAATGGGTGGTACAACTTCCGCGGTGTTGGAGGAGATCGCATGGTCCACTATTGCAGTGTCAGCTCTACTCCGCCAGTTTACTCCAACAGCAGTCCTGCAGTTCTGCGGTCCTGTAGTGCAGTTAACTGGACAACTGGCATCCAATGTTCTTTGCAGAATGCCCCAATTAAAGACTGTGGGGGAGGATTGATTCTCTACCAACTGGTTCCAATCAGAGGACTGTATGTGTCACGTGAGTAATGTTACACTTTTACGAGCTTAGGGACATTTTATCATCTCATAGATTTAAATAATGACTGAATTCTGAATGACTTTAAACAACCATAGATTTAATTATGCCTGACTATTGGACTATCAATAATACCTGTCAATAGCTGATGTATCTTGTATTTGTCAGGGTGTACCTCTTGTACAAAATAGAGTGTCGCTTACTAGTTGTTATGGTGTCTCTGGTGGTTGCTACACCGTTCCTAGATTCAGCAGTTTGAAATGGCATTCTAGCTGGTAATGTAGCTTTGATGCTAATGTGCTGAAATGGTTTTGCTATCTTTTTGCAACTGTATTCCAAGTCACTACCAGGATGTTGCCAACAAAGGCTATGATTGACATGACGCTGCTGGGTGGTTGCTATAGAGTTCCAGCTGGTCACAAGGATGAGAGGGTTCGCATCACTAGCTGCTATGGAGTCCAAGAGAGTTTTTAGGTGTTTAACAAGGTGTTCCAGGTAGTTATTAAGCTGTTGCTAAATGCAATTGTGTCCCAGCTGGTTAATGGGGTGTTATTTTAATTGAAAATATATAATGAAAAGAAGAGGAAGAATATTTGTCAGGATAACTGCTGAAATTTCTTGAAGGGTTCTTCATAACTATATTTCCACGAACAAATATGTACCATGCTGGTAATTTCAGAGGCAACATGCTTGTTTGTTTACTTTGTGAGAGTCTTTAACTTCCTCCTCAGGTCATTCTTCATGCCGTGATTCATCCTGTGGTGAGCATGCTCAGTGCGGTTTCCGTTATGGCAGCTGTGAGTGTAAGCCTGGACTGTTTGTTCCTGATATCTCCCTGCCCAATGGAGACTCTTATGGATGTACAGGTTAAGGCTCTTCTCCCTTATCCTGCAAGACGACATCTTAAAATATGGTTGTAAAAAAAAAAAATGATGAAAACTCTAGATTCAGTAGACTGCTAAAGTTGCTGTTACCGTGATAGTTGCCTTGTGTAATTTTAGTTCATTAAACATATCAGAACAACAGTAGATTTAATAGATGTTTTTTTTTATAACAGTGTCATGGTACTTGTTGTGGTATTGCCCCTCTCTTTCACTCCCCAGTTCTGTTTGTACTGATTTTCAGTCGTACCTGTGCTCCATGTGCTCTCTATTTTTATTCACATCTCAAGCTCCACCCCTGTCTCCTTGTTCGAGTTTGTTCATTAACTTTTTCCAGCTGTTCCCTGTCCACCCTTTATCTAACTTTTTGGTGGCCATTCTCAAATTTCCCCGTGTGTTCTTCTGTGGCCATTTTTATGCTTTCCATCTAAATTTCCCATAACCTTTCTCATGTTATTTTCCCTAGCTCCACATTTATCTGGTGTTCTTTTAAAATTTTAAGTTTACCTCCCTCTTGCTTTGTAATTTGCTACAGCAAATCCTTACCCACACTTATGTCCACATCCTGTCCTCCCTTACCATTGTCAGAGTCACGGTGAAATGAACGTGTGTACCAGCAAAGTAGTGCTCAATAAAAGTAGTATTCGACAAAGTAGTGTTCAAAAAGTTGTTAAATTACCCAGTCAAAATTAATCTTTTAATGGGATTATAAAAGCATGGATGTCTTTTGTTACTGTACATTGTTCATAAACACCAACGGAAAATCTACTTCTAACACCAAGCCCCAACAGTTCCCTTCTACTCACCCCACAATCAATAATAGACAATGCTAATGTTGATTAAAGGTGGTTAAAATGTTCAGTAAAACAAGTTATTCCAGCATGGTGGACATACAATAATGAACTTGAGTGTCTATTGTTTGAGACAGTGTAGACAATGTGTTATACATAGCCATTCTTCTAACGATAGCACACACAATTTTATTGGCTTATTTCACGGTCGTTCAAATTTGTAACAAGACAAGCTAGCATGACCATAAGGCAATTGTGTATTGGTGTGTTTTCGTCAAAACTTTGCAAACCAGTAGATTATATACCACCACAATTGTCTAGTTAGGCACATATAATGAGTTGCCTTACTCATAACTAAATTCTGCCCAGCTTACCACAGGTTCACTGCCACCACTGCTACCAACATAAGCTGGCGGGTGCCTGAAACAGCACCTGCCTAAAGTGCCATTTTTTCTCTCGTTTTTTCTCTGTGCCCCTTTATGTAAAAAAAACAAAACATAAGGGGTAGGATTTGAAAGATATGATTGAGCCAGCCCCTGGGGTCAGTGTTCAGGAAATAAACTCTTTTTTTGACGATTGCATCACACAGGCACAGGAAACAAAAGAGAAAGGAGGTGGTGTTTAAAAAGTTGATTGGGCCAGCCCAGTTTCGCTTATGGACCACTCAGACCAATAAAGAAATATAAGTAAATAAATAAATGGAGTCGGGAAATGTAACTTGGTTAATCCAACCCTACACACACAAAGGCAACATTTACACCCTTAGCATAAATATCGTCTTTTTCAATTTTGTCCCATTCGTTTTTGGGAGGTGTTTGGGAGCATTTCATAGATTGTTTGTCATAGGATCTCGAATCTGTGCAAGGTGTGAAGAAGTAAACCTCTCTGTTTCAGATCTGCCTCTCAATCAAAGCCAGCAATGCCAGGTATGTCTGAAGGGCATGAAAGGGAGGCAGCTTAGAAAACAGCCCATAGACACTCAACATTAAATAAATAAATGCTTGTTTTATTTATTAATTTATTAATTGTATTTTAAACATTATTTTCCAGGCTAATTTCACATTGGAGTGTGTAGAGATTTTTCTTAATCAAATTCTGGACAACACAGCTAAAGTGATCCCAACCAAGGTGAGGAACATTTCATTAATTGATTTATTTTATATAATGTATTAGGGATGAGCGGGATACTCGGCTGAAACGAGTATCTGGTACGGATAAAGCACTTTTGACGAGTACGAGTATCATACGAGTAATACGAGTCAATATCTG
>JBBMFX010034892.1:0-11832 GCA_037832545.1 Rhabdalestes septentrionalis
TGAACTCTGATTGGTTCATTGCATGCTACGCCCAAAACACACTCATGACTAATTTACTCATTTAAGACAACCCATTTGAACTATGCGCCAGGCGCATTGTTCACTCTTCCTACTGGCATTATAGCGTTCTGCGCTGGCCCCTCCCCCAAAGACAACTGCGTTTCAGACTTCAGATAATACGCGACTGACCGTGAAAATCGGGCCCTTTGTTTTCAATGGCATCTGAAGCCAAATATTCATTTTTATATCGACATCGGGCAGATGTGCAAGAGAAAAGATGCCACATTCCACATAGCTACCAGCCAAAATGGAAACGAGCTGTGCAATCATTTTTATTAGACAACAGATTTTGAACTGTGCAAGGATCTGAAATAACTATTACAAATTGCACCTGCCAAACACCAGATCTTATCATGGATTTGATTTTCTATTGGTGATTTCCTTTTTTTTCTCTTCTAGGAACAACTGCTTAATCTTTTAGAAAGACTTCGCTCTTGATTTAAGCATATGCTGGAAGACATGCCTCTGGACCTGGATCTTTTACAGCTCACTGATGTTGGCTTCTTATTCTGAGCTTCTGATTCATCTGGCTCCTTATTCAGCAGCGTGTAAATCCTGGGCTGAATGTATAATCTTCACGTCTTTTAAATTTAATAAAACCATTTAACCATGAAGTACAGCATGAGATGGTCTATGTTTCTTTGTTCAAAAATTTCCCAAAATGGATTAGACCTTAAGTCCTTATTAAAATCAATAAGATATATTGCACCATGATTGCATTTGATATTACAAGTATTAAATCAGTTTGAGCCAGAACGTCCACTTTTTCCTCACAGTGGGATGTCTGCTTTTAGGTGGGAAGTTGAGACCGGAAGCAATTTCCAGGTCTCAAAAAGAGGTCTGGGGAAAAGGGGACATGCATCCCAGAATATGCCCAAATTGAGAGCATAGGCTTTCTAAAAATGATTAAGCAGTTGTTCCTAGAAGAGAAAAAATTTAAATTACCTATTGAAAAGCAAATCCATGATAAGATCTGGTATGTGGCAGGTGCAATTTGTAAAAATTGCTTCAGATACTTGAACAGTTCAAAATCTGATGCTTATTAAAATGATTACACAGCTCTTTTCTGTTCTGGATGGTAGCTGTGTGGAATCTGGCATCTTTTTTCTCACATGTATGCACCGATGTGGATATAAAAATGAATATGAGGCTTCAGAAGCCATTGACCACATAGGCCTATAATTGGGAAAAGCCACAGACTAAGAGAACTGTAGTTTTTATGTTAACAAATGTATTTGCATAAGACATACCAAAATAGTCTGTCAGAAACAAACAAACAGTACAACAATTTTGTGTTAGAAAATCAATCTATCACAAATTTACCTGTTAAGTGAGAAATTTCCAAGCACCCCCCCAACAGAAATTTGTTTACATTTTTTCACCTCTTTTTTCTGTCTCTGCTGAGCTACGTGACTCATTCTTCACTGTAGAATAGAGAGTATATAATCTATTCTTTTCAATCCTTGATTCATCTCATGGCCCTGTCCTTAACAGTCCTTGACAAATTCTCTCAAAGTTTTCTCTGACCAATCCGGACACAGTCACAGAATTAACAGATAAGTCAGCTCACCTGTCTTTTTGATCCAGCCCCCACACTTTTTGTTAAACATTTTTACATACCATGTCTTACCTAATTTTCCAACTAATAACTTGCACAGTTTTCATTAGATTTTTTTTCTTGCTGACAAACAGCTGCTTTTTCCCCTATCCCAACAAAGTACCTTGGAGACTGATCTCAACTATAGACTATAGACCTATTTAGCGATGAACAATTTTTCTTAGCTTTTTCAGACAAGCTTTGATTTGTTTCATAGCTCTGAGAACTGCCTGCTTTGGACCTTCTACTGAACAAAGACCAACGTTTCCTTAGTCCAAGAGTACCCACAAATTGTGAAAACCACAAATTTGTGTTGCGTTAAAAAATGCCTAAAATGCCTTTGTACGTCCCCGCAAATTTGCCGGGGTTTTCACAAACAATTATTAATTAGAAAAAATCTGCAAACCACTGAAGTCATGAACTCTGAACGGCAACTTCGTGGGGAAACACTATATTCTCCTTCATCTGCACCAGACACAGTTACTTAGACTGTAATTCTTCACAATCGCTCTACTATTGAGCTGTCTGCTACTGTTCTTTCCAAATACACCTCATATCCCATTGACAGGCAGCAATTACCTTCCATTTGTAACTACAGATCCCCTCCTAGTGTCACTCACGGATCCGTCCTTGGCCCTCTGCTCTTCAATGTGCACTCATTCACATTATCAGATACCATAGACTCAGTTTGATCTGATTCAGTGAGGATATCTAATTTGGTACAACCAAACACCCAATTCACTTACAGCTTGTATTCATGACTATGGCTGACATCAAACTTATTATGTTTAATACAGATGACACAGAGCTTCAACTAACTGTCTCCAAGACTGTCATATGTACATTTTCAGGTTTGAGTTAAAGTATAGTGTACTCATAACGACTCATTTATTGCAATCTTGGTGCGATATTTGGCCCTTCACTTATTTTTAACTCACACATCAGCACACAAAAAATACTTGCTATCAACTTTTTTGCATGTCAGCCCTTCACCTTTCATAACGGAATCAGAAACACCTACTCCTGAATTCAGAACGCTCTGTCTTGACTACTGTTTTTCTCTTTTATTTAGTGTCCTAACAACAACTTTATCCAGGCTTCAGTGTGTACAAATCTCTGTGCCTAGAGTTCTTGCTTATACTGAAAGGTATGAACCCATCTCTGCTTTTGTGTACAAACATCACTGAGTGTCATTTCAAACTGTATTTAGTGTAAGCTGTTTCTCATTACATTTAAAGCCTGGCATGGTCCTGGCCCTTCCTATTTCACAGAATTACTGCACCCACATACTCCCACTATCACTATGTTCCTCCAGAAGTGCATTGCTCACATTTCGCAAATGTAGGTTATCTACCAAGGGAGGCAGATCATTTTGCATTACACCCCTTAAACTTTGCAATTTATTTTCTAAGAATCTCTGTTATACATCTTCCCTGTCTTCTTTAAAAATCTTTTCTGTTAGTGCTATGCCTCTTCTCCTGCTTCTTGATCATATCATGCACTTTGTATTTCCTGTTCTATGATTGACATGCTGCTGTTTGGTTTTGACGGATGTCTGTTACCTGTTTGATTAAGGTTTTTTTCATGTTTAGCCTCTCTGTAAAGTGCCGCTGGTTTTGAGACAGGCAATATAAAAATTTGTATAATTATCATTGAAACTAGCCTTGAGGCCAGAATGAGTTTAATATACATACCCATGCTTTTAGCAGTTTTTATAAAGGTGTGCTGGAAGGTTGTTAAAACTCCAAAACTCTTAAAATACTTGCCAATACTTGCAGATTGTTCTCTTAAAAAATTACAAGGCCAAAAAGGAGGACAAAGAAAAAAAACAGAAAAGCCTTTAGCATTGCAGTATTAGAGGTAAAACTCACTCACTTCAAATTATAATGCAATGTCCTCACACCCACCATAAATTAAATAGATAGATAGATAAATTGACCAGTGTAATCTTAAACAGAGACCTGTGAAAGGAGTGGTGGGAACATCAATTGCATTTGAGACCACTAGTAATCACAGCTCCCCAGGGTAAAGCAATAGGGAAACTATTTCAAGCACCTGGTACGTCACTTCTGAAAGCTTCTTTATCTGTCTGGCACTTCCATCTGGTCACACAACCAGACACGTGTTTTTTTCATAGGGAAACCTCAATGACAAACCCAGATTGTCAGAATCGCATTTTTCTTTGATCTGTAACAATCAAACTAATTTTTAAACAAGTATGAATAAAACACAGTAAATGTTGCCATTTATTTTGCCAATGTGCACATAATGAGTAAAATGGAAGACCAAAATGGCAGACCTGTGATTAGTACTTGTCTACAATGCAGTTTAAAGCACACAATGTTGAATTTTTTCCATTGACAAAGCATGAGTTCTAAAATGAAATCTAATGGAGAATTTGGAAAATGCAAACAAATTCTCCTAAAAGTGAAGTACTTATGTTGCACCGTACAACAAAAAACATGGTCTTCTGATACTGAGCCATGATTTGAGATTGTATTCTGCTCATTATTATTAATTCTCATTATGTTTGCATAATCAGTGTGGTGTGTAATATCTCACTCACCCTGAGTTTTTGGATCTGGATGTCGTGGTTTTCGGCCATAGCGAGAAAGCTTTTGAACTGAATGTGATCCAAAAGGATATAGACGGGAACGCCTCTGACAGACGCATCAACTACCTCTTTAAAAATATCCACATCGGTAAATACATCCATGGCAATTGCAATGACCTGTGTGGACACAGGAACAAAACAGAAAAAAAGAAACTGCATTGAAAATAATTACCTTCAGATTACATTTATTGGACACTTTCAGAATGGACAGACACTCAGTGTCCTCACACTGAACTGTCAATCAGTAATGGCTCAGAAAATTACTCAGAACTGAGAAAGGTAAAAACAGACAATGAAGGTCAAGATGAGGAATTCATCAAATTCTTCAAGTCTAAATATCACACAGTGGTCAAAACTACAGTGCAGTGAAGCGAGTACACATGCAGACTCATATAGTGACGTTAATGTTCAAGCGACAACGTGACAACGTGTCTTCAGAGCCTGAATTGCCAGTTTTAGATGAAGTACAGGGGCTACGAGGGGAAACCTTTTCAAACATTTTGTCTTGCCAACATTCTCCTAGTCAAGCTTCAACAGGCTTAAGATGATGAGCTGGTGATGAGTGGCAGCATGTCTGTCATGCATTTCTTCACACCACCACACCCCATCAGTACCTCATATGAGGCATAAAACAGTCATTACATTCTGGTATTTTCTTTTATTTAATAACCTTGAAATTGTATGCATTTGTACACCATTGTAATTTCAGCAAAGAGCCATAATCCATTTGCTTATATTTTACATGCTAGTTTTGATGTGTCTCAGATGCAGACTTGTGCACTCTTAAAATAGGCTTCAAAAAAGGTTCTTAGATATACAGGGTGTACACAGTTTCGTTCCTATGACAGTGATGTAAACATAATTTTGGTGTATGTGAAAAACATACTATTTTCAGTCACCTACCTATTCTAACACAGTTGTAATATCATAATCTAGAACATAAAAATATAACCCAGCCACAGAAAAAGGCAAAGGATATAAATATACTGAAGTTTTACATTGTACTGTACTGGGGGGGGCGCCAATTGTGTATTCTTCTACCATACGCAACCAAACTAGTGCACCCATATATTCCGTCAGTATAAAGCATAAGCTGAAACACTCACATTTCTTTTTTTAAGTTTTTATGTGAGTGAGCGTCGTAACCTCAAAATGTCATATTTTGAGGCTGGCATAACCCAAGTACCCCCTGTATAGCTCAAGGATTAACTTAAACATGAACCTGTACTTGTTGGTGTAAAACAATAACAGTATTAATCATTCATCCATTGAGGCCTCAGAACACCTGCATATAAATTTGAATCTGGCCTATGTAAGAAGGGGCCAGGGTGTGTACTAGACCCCTCACAGCTGCCAATGTGATTCTGATCATACCAGGACCTACACTCGTAGCATTCACTCATGCACAAAACACCAAGTCCTTTTTGACCCCTTCATGCCATACCCCATCAAGAATTGGTTACATTTCTAATGGAATTCCAATAAATAGCAAACTATAGTTATGAAAAACTTGCTTCATTTTTTACATTTGTTAATTATTTTCCAATTATGCCTGTTTTATCAGGCATTTCCTTATTTTATATTTTAACTAAATTAAAAAAAGAAAAATGACTGGCACTTCTATGCATAAATGCGGTTTAACAAATATAAAGGCAACAGATTTCTTTTTGTTTTTATTTATATTACTTGCAAATGGGTTGAAGTAAACATTGGCTGAAAAGTTTAACAAAAAAAAGGCGGACTATGTTTAATTAAAAGCCCCAAATCCAACGGGTCCACCAGACCCAGGAGGACCCCCTGTGTAACCAATAAACGAAGACCATATGAGGGTTAATAATGAAAACAATAATAATAACTTCAGAGCCATTGTGCTAGAGATTTTCTATTACAAATAAAAGAAGTAAGTTCTTCTGGACATTTCTCTGCTGAAAGGGGCAAAATTCATTTTATAAACACTCTTGGCTCTTTTATGAGTCCAGCTATTGTTCTGAACCATGCTGTCTGTGTTGTTATAGGCACCTGTGAGACATCCACCACATGGCATTAAATTTATGCTTAAATGCATTTTTAATGGAAAAAAAAATATTGAAGAAAAAAAGCACATTTTCATACCTTTGCAGTTGTCAACAAACTTTTATCCAATAGTTGAATTAAAAAGGTTTTGTCCATATTCATACATTATTAATACCAATACCTGTTTCAGTAGCTCCCTCTGGCAAAATTTTTAAAGCACTGGAATATTTGTTGTGAAAAATACTTCAGCTATAGTCAATGAATATCTAAATAAAATCCCATTTTCTCAGAAAGTAATGAAACTTTGCAAGTTAGTGAGTTATAAGAAGTTTTGTGCATGTAGAAGTTTTGATTTCAGTTCCAGCAGTACTTTGAATAAAAATTATGAATAGGCTCCTCTCAGTGAACATATTTCCTATATTCACCTTTTTGGATAAACCACTGGCTTCGTCTCCCAGGTGCCTCAAGCTTAGATTCATATATCACACACTGTCAGATCACAGAGAAATATGCTTCACCTGGTGTTCCTCTGCGTACCCAAATCTTCTGCACCCCAGGAGTCCATTCCAAATGCCAAATGGTTATTGATGGTTGCCTCAAGATCTTCATAAAAAGACTGCCTGCTCTAATATTGATGTAACAGTGCAGTAACTGCAGTTCAGTGCTAAATCAACCCCTCTAGAGTGCATATGAGTTGGCAAAGCAGGCAGTTAGGCTGACTCTGTTCGTCTGTGCTGTTTTTCCATTTTTTCAGGACATATCAAAATTTCATCCAGCCAAATTGTAGTGATGTTTGCTTGGACAACTTTAACAGCTCTGCATCTGACAGAATTAGAGACTGGACTTTCTGTTAATATTTCATATTCTCTGCTTTCAGTCACCTCACAACAAGAAGTTTGATTTCCAGATGTGGTTGCAAGGGTTTTCTTCTGAGTCTGCATGTGTTTGTGAGTTTGTGCTGGAGTGTCTGCTCCCATAGTCCAAAGACAGGCACAGCAGGTAAAATTCCCCTGATGAATATGGTTTTGTGCTCTGCGATGGACTGGTGTCCTATCCTTGGTATTTTGTCCCATGACTGCTGGGAAAGGCAGCAACCTTAGTCAAGAATCAGCATTTCAGGTACTGGATTCAAGTTTTAATAAACTACAAATGTATGCCTTAACGCAGGGTTATTGACCTCACTTACCTTGTACTGAGCTGTTGTATAAATAGTTCTACTGTAACTTATGAAATATGATCCCACTGAGTTGATGCAACACATTTCTCATTCACATTCACCTGCCTTTGCTTAGCAAATAGGGCCTCCATAATGAACTGTCATCTAAATGATATTCGCCTTGACACTTGTCAACATTTCTCCAGCCTGATAAATAGCATTCCTGTTGCATTTGCATCTCTGAACTAAATACACAAAAAGTAATCAGGTATAGCCCAGGCGCTAATAAAAAGCGGCAAACTTATGCTAATTTGTGGCTACTGGTCTCCATATATTGTTAGCTGTGTTAGCATGTTTAGTCATAGTCTGTTTTTAAAGACATCTGTGACATCTTTTTTGCAATTAAACATGCCCGCATATCATTATTCTCCCTTAAGACCACAGGGGATTGAAGCAGGAAATATATAACACACAATACTGCAGGTTACACACTACACATACACATATAAATACAAAAACTCAGTGAGTCAATAAGTTCTCAGTTTATTACTGCATGGTAGCATGAGCCTACAGTGTCCTCCAGAATTGGCGACCCTGATGAAATTATTCAAAAGTCTTGAAGTTTTATCTTAATCTTGTATTGAAATAGAAATAAGAAATCCTACTTTTATCTGGGGTAAGGTAGGTATGAGAATAGAGCAATCATAAGGTTGTTTTTTTAAAACAAAATCACATCACAATTACTTCCTAAAAATGAGTAAATATATCATCCCATTAATATTTAACTAGTTTTAAGTTGGTCTGGGTGTTCAGAAGCTTTAAGTCATCATTAAATTTCTGGGATATTAAAAATTAAATGCAGAGCCCAAATCCCTTTCTCATTCATTACCATGGGAAAGGTTCAAGAGCATTCCATTGCGATAAGGCAAAATTGTGTAACAAATTAGGGAATAGATACAAGAAATAAGCTGCTTGATTAAAATGCCCAGATTAACAGTTGAGGCAATCATTAAAAAAGCTTATAAGAAGAATATTTTGTCAACAGCCACATTAAAGAGGATGGTCAGAGAAGTAATAAACCACAGAATTGCAGAAATCTATAGTGGCTTTCTCCTGTGAAATGTTCTGGTGTTAATTAGTTTCTTTGGTTACTGAGTAAAGACAGCATTTAATAAATATTGAGGGAAATATTTATCAGCCTTTTCCCATACTAAACAGGGGAGCCAATATTTCTGGAGGGTTCAGCGCATGTATTGTATACAGGGGGCCCTCAAATCACGACATAGATCCATTCCTTCCTAAGTGTTGCTACACTAATTTTGGAGATTGTGTCATTTTTGGACTTAAATATACTGTACCTGAGCAGAACTGATAGAAAAACAGTCAATTAACAGTCAAAAAAGGCAGAGGTAAGCGTACCTGGGAACAAAACACCCTCACTTAAACGCCGCATTACTGTGCATTCTGCATATTCTGCATATTCTTTTATCATGCAAAATCAAACTAGCTTTGGGAATGAGCATCATAAACTCAAAATGTCACATGTCAAGGCTGTCATAGCCCAAGACCCACTGTATATATAATATTTAAAAAATTATATGTTACATTCTCTAACAGAATTCTATAATATTATTTAAATGCCAGTTAAAAAAGATAAAGGATAGAATAAACCTGTTTGAACTCACGAACATATCTTAAGAAAGAAACTTTTCAAGAAATAAACTTTTGGTCAAGGATGATTTTATCCTTGAGCAAAATTTAGGATAACTTGCTATTCTGCCAGACAACAGCAAATAAACTGCTAAAGAATTAATTCTGTTTTTTGCTGTAATGTTCCTCTTTACAACAATTCACTGAACAAGTGGTATTCCTGTGAACAAATATGTCCTGTTTATCTACATATTGTCTTTATCTCAAAATTACTTTTTTAAAGCCTTACGCTTGTTTTAGTTGAAGAGAAATACACTTAATATGTAACTTTTCATAAAGTGTTTATTGGCTATTACCTCAAAAATCACTTCTTTAATTGTTTGCTAACAAATGAATGTTTGGTTGAATATGTTTTATCTGTCACGTCATTTCAATTAAATAAAAATCTGTAATGTATTTTAAACACAGAATGTTACAATTTCACCATAAAACAGCTTTGGTTTTTTGTTTGTTTGTTTGTTTGATTTGTCCCCTTTTGTTTATGTTTCTTAATTAAATCAAAGAAGATTTGTAAAAACTTTTTATTAGTTCAGATTTTTTATTATGAGTTATGAGTGGGACAGAACTGAGCCAATTTTAAAAATTTATTAAACTCTTTCTATGTATTGCTTATCAGAAGCACGCTCCTCCACCATTCTAGATATAACAAGTTGTGGTCACCCAGCCATTACAGTAATCAATTCCTAATCCTTCTAGCAGGAGGTGCTGTGAATGCACATTCCTGAGCTGAAAAGATTCACTCTCCGGTTACTACCCAGGCAGCAAAGCTGAACAATCTGCATGCAGCAGAGCAGGGTTCTCACAGACACACCCAGATAACTCAGACACTCCTGTCAGTGCAAAAGCTAAGGGTGTGGACAGATGAACTATTGACAAAGTTTTCTCTTTCTTTATACTAGTTTGAGTTTGTGCATGTTCACAATAATTAAGGTGGAGCTGTTGCTAGAGAGAGACGCCTTATGATTGTTTCATATGAAGGAATTAGTTTAGCTGGCTTTTACACAGAGTCAGCCAGGTTCCCCCATATTAAAACACTGATACCACTCTAGAAAAAAAATACGAGACCACTGCAATTTATATTTAATTATTATTTTTAAAATACTCTCTATGTGTATGACTATCATTCCATGCCAGTGTCAGGGACTGATTAGCAATTACCTGAATAACATCTTATTTAATGAGGAAAATTATTACAATCACTGCTGTAATGAACATTGTCCTGTTGCAATGTGACCAGTTGGATGGCAGAAACTTCTAGAAGTACATCAAAGGTAATTATTGCCATTTTTTTAAAGTGTACAAGAGATTGGTTTTCTTAGAATGATTCTGTAAGCACTGCATCATTTCTCTTACTTTGATGTACTGGTATTTCCTTTAAATTATGCTATATAAAGAATTATATTTTTATTTGAAAATAAGAAGAAACTATGTCAGCAGTTCCTAAAAAATAAGGAAAATCTTTTCAATTCAATACTTGCACCTATAAAAGATAAACATAACATTCTATCATAGAACATAGAACATTTCTGCAGTAGTCTCATTTTATTCTGGAGTTTTATATACAGTAATTTATTGAGATGAGTTCAGCAGATTATGCATGTGGGTAAATTTCCATACTGATAAATAGGTCAGAAGCATATTGACTCTTCCCTCATAAAAGTGATAGGGTTAAAGACATACATGCAGCAACAAGAGCTTTTTTCGGGTCTGGTATTTTGCTGCAAATTTTAATACAGCCTGACCAAATTTACCCTACAGGGACTGCATAAAACACCATATTTCAAAAACAGCATCTGCTGAGTTTACTAGTAGTTTAGTGAAGATGGATGGTGTCATTGGATTCTTGGATCCAAAAAATCTATCCAAAACAAATTGTACATTTCTATTATTCATCTAATTATCATATCTTTAATTCAACATCATGGAGGTTTTTGGTCTGACAGATTAAAACTGTTCAAGGAAATTAAATGCAGGCCAATTCTGTTAATGCTGAATGATGGACTATAACAGAATGAATGTGAACTCTGCACCCTTTCTGAGGCTGACAGATGTTTTGGAAAATGCCAGAACTTGACAAACATAGTCTTATTAGATTTCTTGGCATCTGTACAAAAGTATATTTTGCATATTACAAGGATCAGCAGAGTACAACCCATGGAAGCATCTGGTGCCAGTCTGAGGAGAGAGAAGTTCAGGCTTCACTCTTTGACTAGTTTAACACCAAAAGTGTGCTCTATACTGTGGCCTGAAGCTCCTTTAGGATTACAACTTTTTTTAAACTAAATTGTTCATTGTAGATCCATTCAAATTTGATGGCAATGGAGTAACAGTCCATATTCACATTGGTCATTTTTATACAGACTATTCATGAAAAGTTTTTGTGTTCAAAATTAGACTTTTAAACTAAACTTTGTTCGATAACTTCTTTATGTAATAAATAAATGCAAAAAAAGAGAATTCACATTTTTATTTTTAACAGGGAATTCGTTCAAAAAAGTCCTGTCCAATTTTTATTGAATCAGACTTAGGGCCTGATAATGCACACGGCGCAACGTGCTTTCGTCACTGGTGCAAAACCATCATTGCTATATTGTGCGAGCGCATCGTGCATTTTTCTGCCAGAAATCTGCGCTGTGATTATAGCAGATGACAATGCGCTGGGTGGGGCGGGACACTGGAAAG
>JBBMFX010034903.1:0-11832 GCA_037832545.1 Rhabdalestes septentrionalis
ATTTATTCATAAAATTAGCAACCATGTTGGTAAAATGATCCCTATACTTTTGTCCACATTATGTACTACACAATATGATTAAATGAATGTTTTGTACATTGATGTAACGTTATATAAAATATTCTGTAAAGTTGATTTGTTTGTATCTTATTCTCTAAACTGTCCTGATATGTAATTCATCTTTAGAGACAGGATTTTATGATGCCCTTGTGTTGGAGGACACTGTGTGGTGAACAAGCCCCAAAGTGACCTTGAGTGTTGTTGAAACTTTCTCTCATGGTTATCATAACTTTAGTGATACCCTTACTTCTTTCAGCAAAGCCTTTCAGTACTTTCCAGGTGCATGGATTTTTAAGACTGATAAACAAATGAAAGCAAATTGCAGAGCAAGAATGATCATTTTAATATAAAAACCTCATAGCAACATTTGTTGCCCAGTTTTGTATTTTTAAATGTCACTGGCAGTTTAATTCTGGTGAACATTTTGTGCTGAGTGGACTAATAGGAAGCGTCCAAAATGATTTTGATTAAAATTTTACATGAATGTACATTTCATCTCCTGTACAGTGTTTGTCCAATGTTTACAATCAGTTTGGCTGAAATAAGAGAGTTGTATGAAATCGAAGTTACATATGTCATAACAGAAACATAACAGAAAAGGCCATTTCCTTGCATTTATGTAATGTGTGTTTTCTCCAGGAAAGGACTTCCTGTCTAAGGCTGGAAAACTAACTGCTGTTGGTAGGTTGATGTAAAATTTCTTGGTCCTAAAAAGGAAGGCATTATTCCTACTTTAAGCTGCTCTTATGAGGTCCCTTATTTGTTGGCATGTTTGTTTTCGTTCCTTTTGTATCCCGCCATTTATTGCACGCTAACTCCACAAAATAAAGAAAAGTGCAAATATTTGCTCTTCAGCATCTTTGCTTAGGCAATGTTCCAAATAATAATCAGTAATAAAAACATTTGACACCCTTCCTGCATATCGCCTGAACAAAAGTACATGTATGCAGTTTTAGTTGTTGGTGTTGATGGTGCGGATGCTGTTTTGTTCACAGTGCTGGAGTTGAGTGTGAATGCGACTCAGCTGTGTGTCAGTGTGGAGGCCAACACTGTTAGGCTTCCTCCAACTCAAGTAAGAAACAACAAATATTGCTTTCTACTGTTTTTTTTAACCACTTGTTTAAGATCTCATAGAATATTTTAATATTTTAATTTATTTTATATTTTAATGTATTTTAATGTTTAATTTTCTGTGCACTGAATATTGTATTTTACACTAGTTATTGGAAGTCCTGCCAATGTAGGAGCCCAAATGCAGCATGGGCCACGGATAAGTAGCCCGTCTCCAATACTGCTGCCATGCTAAATTAAAATTATAGTAATTTGATTATGAAATACAGAATCGGCCAGGGAAACGGCGTCTCCTTTTCATGTCATCTGCTGTAACTTGTGGGTAAATTAATAAAAACAGTGTAATTGCATCTAATTGCATCTCACTATACTATTGCCAGCAGCAGACTATTTATCTGTGGCCCACCCTCTGTTTGGTTTTGAAGACGTTAGTAATGCAAACCAACCGTTATTCTTTATGTTATACAGAATAACATCTGACCAGCCATGACATAAAACCATGGAGAGATGAAGTAAATAATTTTGGTGATCTCATTACAGTGGCGTCTGCGAAGGGGTGCAAATGAACAATCAGTTATTGAAACTGTCATGGTTGAAACTGAAAAATGTGCAAGCTAAGAATCTGTGCATCTTTATCAAGAGCGAAATTATGACCGCTACATGACCGGGTAAGAGCATCTCCAAAATGGCAGGTCTTGTGTCACCTAAAGCTGACTTTTGTCCACAACTGAAACCACCTACAATTGGTACATGAGCACCTGAATTGGACCATAGGACGGAAGAAGGTGGCCTGGTCTGATGAATTTCTTTTCCATCATGCTGACAGCCAGGCGTTTGTGCATAAAATATTATAACTTTACTTGTACGGCGCACAGGAATTCCCGACAAGGCTCAAGATGATGTTTAAAGCCTTGCGAGTCACAAAAAAAATGACGGGAGTTGTTTTGCTGTGTGAAGGATATTTAATAGTGCTGTGCATGCCGCATGGATCTGTGCCACTCAAGTTCTAAAGAGTGCTCTGACCCAGTCGTTTGGTCATCATGATTTGGTCCATGTCAAAGTTGCTCAGATCTTATAGTTTTTTCCTGCTTACAAACCTCAGCTTCAAAAACAGACTGTTCACAATGTATTTGCCCTTCAAAGGGGCTCTTGTAAGTTATTCACTTTACCTGTCAGTGGTTTTAATGTTTTGGTGTATGTCAACCTGAACCTATAGAATGAGAATACAGTGCATATAGTAAAAAGTGTGTGTGTGTGTGTGTGGTATAAAACAGTGGTTCTCAGCTTTTCAACATCAAGGCATGCTTATCTATCACAGCATGTAGGCCTGTCTCTATTTTAGATTTGTGGCCCAATCAAAAGCTTTGTGGCCCAGTGGTTGATAAACCCGGGTATAAAATATATGTATACCAATACACTGCCAAGTCAACACTTTGAAACTCTGGAGACAAAGCCAACTAAAAGTATAGAAGGAGCTTAGTACAGGAGAGTAGGTGCAAATTATAGTAAGAGTTTGCTTGGAGTATCCAGTGAAACTCTGAAGAGAAAAAGACGATGAGAGAACCTGACCTTAGGCCCAGTCACATTGTACCTACTTCAAACAATCTGCACTCAGCACAGCACAGGTGAAACTTTGTCATCTATGACAGCCGCATGGACAGGTTTCTCACATTTACTCACAGTCGAACAGCTAAGACAAGCTTCAGGCTCCCTCCAGTGTTATGGGTGAACATGCGGCATACATGGCCTTGGTATAGACACAGTACATTGCAATTCAAATATACTCTCTTAAACTTGGCTCAGAAAGATATTTAATGTGTACTTGTCAAGATGTACAGCTTGCTTTAGAAAGCAGTCACTTGTTATTGTGTTGTATGTTGTCAGCTGGAAGACTTTAATGTGCCCCCTTTGGTGATGAAAACCTTTCTCAGTAATAGAGAGGCAGTTCTCCAAACCACTGTGCCAAATAACTGGTGCTACATACTGCCAAGGTGGGTGGAAATGATTGATGTTGCTCAGTGTAATATTAGGGAAATTTTGTATGTTGTAACTTAAAGCACCTCTCCGTAAAATATCAAATGCTCAGTTTTTTGTTGATATTTAGTTTTAGTACATTGTGACAAGATTTGACAAAAAAAATCATAGTTAAGGTACAATTTGGGTAGCAAATTTTGTGGAACACGTTTTGTATGGATGTATGTAAATGTATACAGTAGATCCCCACTTTAACGCGGACCAGAATTTTCGGTATACGTCCAACGCCATTTTTTTTGTCTGAGAACCAAACAATTAGTTGTACAAGGGGGCATGGCGGATGAGTCCCAGACATCACGGCTTTCTTCATGACAATATATAAATATGTTTAAGTGTTACATTTTTAAGAAAAATATAATTTTGTAACATAAATATTAATATAAATATAGGTACATTTCAATATAAAAAATAAATATACTTTTTGTTGTGCCGTCCGCAAAGAAAATGGGTCTTGGGGTGGTGAAATACCCCTGTACTCAGAGGCATGAGGTCTATACAGGGTTAATTTTGGTATTTTACACTCTAGCACTGCAACAGAGAGCAGTTCCATGTACACAAATACAGGTTTAACTTTACACTTTCTTTCAGGGTCAGCTGAGCTTAAAATTAAATTAAAGTGTTTTGGGAGCAAATTTGGGGGCATGTTTTGGGTTTACTATAAAAATAGGCATTTTAGGCATTTTTTCTTACAACGTGATTTTACACTATATGCGGGTGCTCTTGGAATGTTATATAAATATATATATAAAAATGATGGGCAAATGTTAAAAATTTTAATCACTATTAATTGCATGATTTCATGCCAATTTGGGTGGAAATGATTGATGTTGGCCGGTGTACTAGGAAAGTTGTGTATGTAAATCGCAAAATTCAACCATTAATTCAAAAGTAGTGTAGTATTTGTGCGCTTGTACTGCTAAATGAACAAAAGTGCAATAACATTTGGTTTCCAAACACTTAAAAAAGGAGCTTTTTGACAGCAGTTTTCCCTTTAACACAGTTACACAGATACAGTTAAAATATTTCTTATAAATCTCAATTTAAACATTCATGTATTAAAATCATATATCAAAGCTATTTGCCACTGCAAGGC
Source organism: Rhabdalestes septentrionalis (assembly GCA_037832545.1). NCBI lineage: Eukaryota > Metazoa > Chordata > Actinopteri > Characiformes > Alestidae > Rhabdalestes > Rhabdalestes septentrionalis. Next base: position 4,259 of record JBBMFX010034903.1, read on the forward strand.
ATTCAGTTTTTATCTAGTTTGTAATAGAAGTACAGAGTCCAGCACCTTCGGTGCATGTGTAGTTCCACAGTCTTTGGATTCGGTGCCATGCCCATACATCTGTGCTACAATTTTTTTTTTTACACAAAATAAGTTTGATTTTAAAAAAGTGAAGACATGATAAAGTAATTGCTGCTGTTAGGTTAATAATGTGTTAATGCGATAATAGCGCATTAAAACATGCCCAACTCTAACATATATGTGTGTGTGTGTGTGTGTATCCCTGCATGTATTATTAGCATGAAGAAGGGCCAGGTAATCAGCATCAGCCGCAAAATGCCAGACTGGTGTCCTTTTCAGTCTTATGCTGACCTTCAGAACCACTGGACTAGCATGGTAAAAACATATTTTTGCATGTTAACTTTTTTCTTCTTCTTCTTTTTCTCATATGTACATGTGTACCGCTATGTATGAGGGTCCAGAGGATTGAGAATTTCTGTAAATGTTGTAAGCCAGTGCGCTAATTCATACCTATACACTGTGTGAGGCTGATAACTGGCATTTAGAGTAATGTTAATGAATCCATGATAACATAAATCAGTAATTATAGCTTTAACACTGATTTACTGTTATAAACAACACTGATAATTCATAATCATTCCTTGAACTTTTACCTCTTCAACAGAAAACATGACGCGCAAGACAGGGGAGTTTTAAATAACAGCCTGCTACGCCTATCATGCCTCCCTGAATGTCAACTGTATCATTATACATCAGTTTAAACACCTCATTATTTTGGCTTAAATTAAACTAGTAGGGATTATATTTCTCTTTGGAGTCTCGAATTCTTTAAAGGCCAACATGGTTCTTGTATTCTTGGCTACACTCTACACCATGTGTTTTGCTTTAACTCCTTATTTTCTATGCTGGTTTTATCACATATATATCAGGTTCAGTCTCACGTAAGGGTAAATCTAAATCTGCTGTAGTGTTGACAGCAGCTCACTGAGAGACACACTAGATGTTTTTATTCCAAGTTCATCATGTGTTTGTGAGAGGCTCTGTGTGCATGTTTGTTTATGACTGCAAGTTTGTGGACTGGATATTCCCTTTATTTACCGAGGAGATTAAAATCTAACCTTTGATCGCAAACAAACCCGAACATGCCAGATACGATCAGGGCTTGTTACACACAGATACTTGTACACACACTTTATACTATTCTCCTCTGAATCGTAACCAGTTATTTAAATTTGGTTGATTAATTATAGGCTTCCAAACACACACATAAACACACATCACTCTGCTGAGGAGTATATTTAACAAAATTACACATTTTAGATTTTTCTCAAACTGGTGTAACACAAGCTAATGAAAACAGAGACAGGGCTCTTGAAACAATTCCGGAAATGTTGTTAAGTATTTCATAATCTGGAACCTGGGAACAACATCTTTCCCAGATTGAAGAACCTACAGAGGTTTGTGTGTGATACAGGAGATCAGGATTTATTAATCTACTCCTCATTCAACTGCACTAGGTTACATATGGAACATGTAAAGACTAATATAGGGATATCAGAAAACGTTTCAATTCATTGCCACAGTGGACCTCACCAGCGTGACTTGTGTGACTTTGAAGAATTGTTAAACCTCAAACTTTACACATGAAAGAAACCTCTGCCAAAATCAAGCAATTGTATCTTTTTTGGACAAGGGCGCAGTTTTTTCTCTTTAGAAAAAAAGCTAGCACAACATTGACACCATTTAAGCAGCTTTTATATAATATTATATATAATATTTATATATTTTAATGATCTTTACACGAAGATCTTCAGATAATTATCCACATTTTTGTATTAAAAATCCACATTTTTAATTAATGAGTTTGAACACTCTTAACCTAATGACCCCACTACCTCTCTCTCTGTTTAGTATGGATATCGTCTGCCCCCACTGAATGAAGATGAAGTGGTGTACTGCAGTGTATATTTCAAACTGGTCGGTGAGAAGCTTTTCACGTATCTTGTTTATCAATCTTTTGTACATTTACATTTTAGCCTCTACATCTCTCAGCTGGAAATGCACACCAATCATTTTGGACTAGAGAAAATGTTTAGAATAGAGTTTACTGTATGTCAGTAGTTGCCTTGTAATATTGTGTAAACACATTCAAATAATTTGCAATTTTTAGTTTTAATAATGATTGTGCTTTAGCATCAGGTAGACTATAGAGTTGATCTGGCTTTCATAATTTGTTTCCGTATTGATAACTCGTTTCAGTATTTTAGTTGTGTGTGTGTGTAATGTGACCACTTCCATCCCTTCCAAATCATATTTCTTGTCATTTTATTCCCTGTGTTCATGTTGGCACCAAAGTATCTGGCACAGTATCTCCTCTTCAGTTTCCTCCCTGAACCACAATACTCTCAGGGTGTAATAATACCAGCTCAGCATGCTGTTATTTTGCTCAGCAAATTCATTCTCACTGTGTTACTATTTGATTTAGGTTTTGCTGTGTGGTGCTGTTTGTTTTTGGTGTCCTTAAAACCTAAATTGCCCAGATATCCTCTGAGCTGTATTCGCACTGAGCCAGTGCAGCTTTTTCCCCGAGTTGACCTGCAGGGGGTGCTAGGAGCCTTCACGTCTGATCTGAGGACCGTTCTCGAGAATATATGTGGCTTTCCTGCCCAAATGACCAACAAACCCTTCTACCACACCACCATACTGAATCGACCTATCTCTCAGGTATAAGACAACAGTGGGTGCTTGATAAGTGTCTGTCTTTCTGTCTGTCTGTCATGTGTGGTGATGTTTGTCCAGTTTGTTTCTGAATTATTTATACATTTGAAAACAAGTCCAGTTAAAGTAAATAAAAGCAGAGTGAATACAACACACTACACCACACAGTCTGAACAGTCTTATTTTTCTGTATTTAACCCATTCACCAAGTAAAGCAGGGGGCTGTCACCAATGGGGGTTGCCCCAGGAGCAGTGTGTGGGGACGGTAACTTCCTCAAGGGTACCTCAGTGGTGCCACTAGCTGTCCTGGGATTCGAACCCAGAACCTTATGATCGCAGAGGCATCTCCTGAACCACTGGCCACCAGCTAAAGTTTTATAACTACTATTTTACGATGCTTTTGATTTAGAGTGTATGTAAAGTTTTGAAGTTCAATAATCAGATATGTTTTCCGTTTTTTTACTTTCATGTCTACTCATAATTAACTTATGCAGTGAGCGCTGATCCATTTTTCAAATCGATTAGCAGCATAAGGAGTTCGAAACGCTTTAGCAAGCGCCTTGTAATTATTTGTGAACACATCATTCAGTGAGAACAATAACACATCTGTAATATGTATGTGAAGCTCAAAGGGAGCCACGAAAAATCCATGCTGGATGTTATGTTAAATATATGTGACTATACAATTCATTGATTCATTTTGAACACACTTCATCTTTGTGCTTGTGTCTGACTGTGGAAGAATTCCTGCTTGGCCGTGGCAGAGTTATGTTATTGTGAAACCTGAAAATGAAGCCTGTGAATGATTTAATACATCTGAGCTGTGTTTGCAGGCAGAGGCAATGTGAAAGAATAATACACCAGTGTGCTCTTACATTTGGCAGACAGTCTGTGAATATTTTTTTGCTCATAGATGACAAATTATTGCTTGAATCCAATGGATTGCAAGTAGGGAGACGCTTCTTTCACGCAGAAAGAACATGCGCATAGTGAAAGGCCTGCCTGATGCTGCATTCTCCTCGCAGACCTTCTGAAAAATATAAGGAGACCAGATAAAAACCAGTTATAGGGAAACTCAGAGTTTCCAGGGAGAACAGTAACTGACCCTACATTAGATCATTTCCTTTGACTGGAATCCAGTCCACAGATGTAGAGGAACGTTAGCAGTGTCTGCCAGGCAAAAAGGCTTTATTTATGCTGGCACAGGCTCATTTTGGTGATATTAAACTATCACAAATGAAGTGGAGTGTGATGGGAAAAACTATTTGTGTCACTCCCCAAGAGGAAGTGCAGATGGGGCTGCATTCTATCTTTCCAGTATTTTGATGATGGATAATGACAGCACCAGACCCACCTTGACAAACTTGATTAGATGATTAGATTAAGGTTCATGTAGAAACAGCGTACACAAGCAGCACTCTTGACATTGTAACATAGTAGTTACTGGATCTGTTAAAACAAATGGTGATTATTTTGCTGTACAGGCTTCTGTGTTTAGTTTTGAAACCACCACAGCTGTGTTCAGTATTTTATTTTTGGCAAAACGCACAACTCTTAAAAGCATGTTTAACATCTTTTAGTCAAACAAAAATGTATGGGCCTGATTTTGTGTTTACACTATAAACCTTCAAGTTCCTGCAACAGATTCTTTAGGACTTGAGGCTCATTTATGCTCAGCTTTGAATATATATATATATATATTACACTTTATTAAAGCATGCCTATATGGAAAAACAGAGCAGGGACAAATACTTATAACAGAACAGCTGGAAGGAGATTGGGTGCAGATAAAAACCTCCACCAGATTTGTTGTTTTACTCTGACCTCTAGTAGATGTTTCCCTTAATATCCAGGCCAATGTTAACTATGCACGGAAGTATGTGGGTAGTGATGCAGACGCTGTTTGAAATTGACCTATTTATTTTGGTACATAAATGAAGCATAAATGAGCCTTTAATGTTCTGTAATAGAAAGACATAGAAATGATCTATCTGTTTGTGTTGACCTTATACAGTCACAGTAATATCATTGCTGCTTTGTACAAAAAGACAACTCCCCATTATTTTGTCTTAACGTTTCATGATGAGCGGATCAAATGAATCAAAATGTATTTAAAATCTCCATCCATCGATGTACAATAAATTAAGACATTTTTTTCATTTTCCTAAAAAGTTACCACTTCAGCAATGCAAGGTTTTGTTACATCAGTGATGCTATGACTTTCAGTCTACGGCTTTTACAGTTTCCTCTTCATATTTCAGATCTCCAGGGCCCCACCTGCTAACTTGACAGCCAACATGACCAGCAGGCTTGTCTTGACCCAGCCACCGAGCAGCTGTGCCTCAGGGAAGGTTCCGCTTTCCCCAACAACGCCCTCACAGTGGCCCCTTACTCAGCCTGGATGTCTGAGCAACATCAGCCAGGCAACTACAACCAGAGAACTGGGCAGTTTTCCAACTCTGAGCCCCAGTGAGGAGTCCTCTCATTGCCATCACCCAGACAAACCCCATTTTCCTTCAGCCTGTACCACATTTCCACCATTCTCCCCTTCCTCTAGTCTCTCTTGCATTCATCCTTCATCCACTCAAATTCAGCCCGTTCCACCGGCTCCTAAACTGGTGCCCATCTTCAAAAACAAAGTGCTTAGCCGCCATGTTAACATCACTAAGATCCTAGCAGAGAAGCAGCTGAAGCAAGCACAAGCACATAATCAGAATACGGCCGGATCAGTGGCTAAGAAACCCCACCCTGCCTCCTCCTCCTCCTCCTCTTCTTCATCATTCTCTACTCTGGTCACCCCTACTCAGTCATGCACCCGCCCCCCTCTGCAAAGGGTCACATTGCCCTTCTGTAGGAACCAGAAGAAAGACTGTGGGGTTTCTGTTTCTGCTCCAAAGCAACCAGTGTCTACAACACAGCCAGTAACCATGCAGGAAGTCCCCAGCAAGAGAAAAGTAAGCAAGGGACCACCACAAATCCCCTACACAGTATCTATACAGTACTGTCTTGTGTGTAAAATGAACTTATTAAACTTTAGGTATATGAAACTATCGGTCTAACTGAATGAATAATTAATAAAACAAAATACTTAATATATATACTTAATTAAATACTTAATTTACGTACACTATTTTTACCCGCATCCCAGATATACTTAATCAGCCAAGGGACGTTTGGTATCCAACATTTGCTTTTTCTTTAACTCTGTGCAGATTTGTGAATGCAATTTTGGATTTGGTCCTCTTATTTGCAACTGCTTTATATATAAATGAAAGAACCAACATGACACAAAAACATTTTCGTTACATCTGGGATAAGTGGAAAAATCTGTAAATTAGGCTCAATTAGTGTGTGAAACAGTTTTTAAGCAACTATATTACTAATATTATTTACCACCGTAACAGTAAAATGTAATTCATGTAGTTGCAAGAATGGAAGAAGCGTGTGCTTTCAGGGCTTAAGGAGTTTATTTTTCAAACTAATCTCATCTGGATCTGGAAAAGACAGTACTTTTGATGTCTTAGCAAAAGAACACAGACATTTTCATCTGAGCCTGTATGTGATTTAACTGGTTACAATTATTTTACAGTTCATAATGCTATGGGTAGCTAACTGTTTGACCAGCTAATCCAGTGTATATGTCTCTAATGAGCTGTCTGGTCTTTTAGGGCTGAGTTCAGTTTTTTTGTGGTCTTGTTTCAGGGGATTGTGTTTGAATGCCAACCAAAGAGACCAAAAGTAACTACACATGATCTGGATGTGGTAAAGTACGCAAAAAGCAATCAGGTAAAGCAGCCGTCACTTCTGCCTCTATGTCTTCTATGTCCAGGGTTCTATGTTATTTATGTTTTCTTTACTTTACCAATTTACCATTTAAGCTGCAGCCCAACATAAGTTCAACAGAGATCCCTTTAAACTAATACATTCTTCAATCTAATGCTCTTTTTTGGTGAGAGCAAGTTTGTGTGTAAAGAGAGAAAGATTTTAATTTAGAGTCCATCAGTGCCTACGAGTTGTTGCTCATAAAACAAATTAATTGTCTGGCTGTCTCTAAATGAAATCTATTACAAGCTTGGCATGCACTGGATTAGATACTATTAAGAGTGAAGAAGCAATGCATCATCTTGATGTTAATGGCATGAAAAAACCTATGTAGTGATAAATGATCAGGATTTCTGAATAATCGATTAATTATTACACTCATAATTACACTGTTTCCAGTTTTTATCTTGTGTGAGGCCAAGTTTGTAATCTTATCCCTAAAGTGAAAGTACTAGAGCTAGAAATCTTAAAGAAACTCTGTGTGAGAAATGATTGTTTACAATGTGTATGTTGGTATTGATATATTTTGCCTCCCTTAGTTGGAAAACATGTAAATTAGAGATTTTATTTTGTGGTTGTGGTCATGTAATTTACCTCTGTGCTAAAGAAATTGTGTTACCAAGCCTAAAACTCTGAAAGAGGTCAAAGTTGAAATTCATATTCTGATTTGCTAAGTGTAATTGCTTCCCTGTGTTCTGCTCTTAGCTGTCTAAGATCAATGTAGCTACTCTGCAGGCCTGGCTGAGAGGCAAAGGAGTCACTGTTCGATTAAAAGACAAGAAGGAGGAGCTTATGTCAAAGGTTATGCAGTGTCTGCATGAACCATGAGGCAGTGCAGCCACCATCCAAATGGTTCAAGGTATAGGGTTCCTCTAACAGGTAATCCACACCTGAGCAGAAATCTAGCCTACAGAGTTTTTTCCCCACAGCACTCACACTGAGTAGAACTTTTCACAGTTCACAGGGACTTTTGGATTTTTGGTTAGAACAGAGTTACATTTTATTCTGTGCAGATAGAACTGGATTTACACATA
>JBBMFX010034914.1:0-11831 GCA_037832545.1 Rhabdalestes septentrionalis
ATGGTAATATTGTGTATCTGGAATGAATTTTAGATCTTTAAGTCCATCTCATGAAAAATCGGAGCAGGAACAAAGGTTGTTGTGTTTATATTTTTGTTGAGTGTATTTATAACACATTTCTAGGCTTGCTCCCAAATTGCTTTTTATTTACTCTGGCACTATTGTTACATTGTTACTCATAGAAACAAATGACTTATTTATAGCATACATAGTGCTATCATGTTTTGTGCTTTTCTCATATGGCTTTTTGACCTTAACTTGGTCTGATTTCACGTAATTTATTCGTTAGATAAGATAGGAAAAGCACAGCTTTTGGACAATACATTATTACCGTATGTCAGACAGCATCCCACTTTACAGAAACTGTGTAAAAATAAATTGGTAACAAAACCTCCAATACTAGTAATACAAGGATTTCCATCTAATGCATATATAATATAATATAATATAATATAATATAATATAATATAATATAATATAATATAATATAATATAATAATGTAACGTAATACAATATAATGGACCTCAATTTGTTTTGGTCATTACATGGCTGTTTTTTGGTGATAAGGAGGGAATAGCTAATAACTTCCCTTGGGATGAAACTTCCGCCCGAGAAACATGCATGAGTGAGTAACTGAGTGAGTAAATGGGCTCCAAAGAAACGTCCACATGTTTTACTAAACTGTGAATGTTTTAGTGGATGTTTGGATGTCTGTGATAAAAATGTTCAGCCCATCCAAACGATCAGGACTCCACGTTCTGTGGGAAATGATTGACAGTTTCACTTAGAGTGTATGTTGCATTCTGTGACACTCACAACAGACAGTGGGGATTTTACTGGTACATGTGGATTACATTAAAAGTACCTATTAAGTACTGTTAAAGAGGAGACACTACAGGCAGAAATAATACATTCAGTGTCCTCAGGTAGTTCTTAAAAATATATTCAGATTCTCTTAAGTCTGCATTTAAAAGTTTCGAAAAATGTGTATTTAAGCATATTAGTCAATTACTGGTCTAACCATATTTTTCAAAATTAAAGAAATTTTAATCTTTGCCCACACTTGCTACATTCCCATTGTTTATATCACATCTATAAGACCTGTACTGCATTCATTAAAGTGACATTTTACAGAGGCCTTTTCTAGTATACTGATCAAATCCACATTGATAGAAGAATTCGACTAAAAATGTTTTCAAATAAAAAAAATAACTATGTGCACTGTGCCTAGTGTTTCCATGATTAAATCATAACACCACAGGATTTCAATAGTGTGTTCTGTAAAATCTTTTTTTTGGAGTGTCTCTTTAAATGAAACATCCAGCACCACCCAAAGGCTACATTTCTGGTTTTCTAAAAGATACAAATGTGTGCAATGTTAAGTAGTGTCTCTTTCTGCGTATATTTCTTTCTTTATTCATTTATTAAACAAATTCCAGTACCAAAATTATTTGTAGGACTATCATTAATCATCTGGTAAAAAATGAGTTGTGATTATGTATTGCTTAATAACAAAAGACTGCATTCACCTGTAGTGTCCCACCTTAAGTTAGTCTTCTATACTTCTCTGTCAGTTCTCTTTCCCAGAATCTCATCCCAACATATTCATCACTTAAGGACAATAATCGGGTTGCTTATAAATTGCAAATATCCAATTAGGTCACCCAGTTGCCGAGGCATCATAGTCATGTACTGTAGCTTTAGAGCTGTATTGTCTGGTGCACTATTCTTTCAGGCATTAGTTTTGTCTGGCATTAGTTTCAGGATTGTCAAGAAGGTGATTAAGCCAAAATGAAGAAACTCAATCCAAGTGTAAAATAAAGTGAGGGAGGACAACAGATGAAAAAGCGAATAGTATGAACAATAGGGGGTGAGATGATAGAGAAAAAAGAGAAAAGTACTTACTTCCCTGTTTATCCGAATCTAAGAGATGCCAAATGAATGGGGAAGAAGATAGTTGGAAAAACAGAGTGGAGAGAGGAGGGAGAGAGACAGAGAGAGAAAAGACAAAGAGGCTAATTACAGTGATTAGAAAAGAAGAAACAATAAGAAGGACTTGAGAAATTAGGGGCCCAGATCAGACCACCTGCAGGAGAGGAGGCAACTATACCAAGTTGCAAAACTAGTAAGGACCATGCTTCTTCTTCTGTGTGTGTGTAAGGTTCAGGGAGAACAGTTTTGCCCTGTTAGGTAACTAGCAGCCTTTGGTGTAGTTATGAATAATTTGTTGCATACTAATTTCTCTTTAATTCCGGATTAACTATATAGTCTCATTCCTGTTTTTAGAGATTTTCTTTAAAAAAGTTCAGAAATATATAAAGACAAGAACTACACAAGTACCTGCAGCAGAGATTTCTATCAAATGACCTTCAGAATCATGTGGGCATTCCAGTCCTCTGACCTAAGCCATTCCAGAAAACCTGAGATGAATCAAAAGTGATGGACCCTTGGACCCTGGAGGATCTGATTATAGCCTGTATGAAGAAGTGTTCTGAGATATTCTGAGATATTCTGATATCCTCCTGTCTCATTATAGTCATCTTGTTGACAAAAGAAAGTTGAGTAAAGTATTATATGTAAAGGTGCCGATAATCATTATGTGGTTTTGTTAGGAAAAAACAGATCTTCTGTCTTAACCTAAATGTACTTAAATGTATTCCTTTTTTTAAAACCCTTTTTAAAGTCAATATTAACACTGCCCTTTTTTTGTTTACACTTCTACACATTACGACTGATTGTCTTAGGGTGAAAAACTCTCAAAATCTGTGAGAAAACAAAGCAAACCAGACTTTCCCGGTGTTTTCTGTGGAACAGATGTGACCCAGTTGTTTAAAATGCTCATTATTATTACAGAATAATACATGTAGTCAACTAGAACATTTTTTTTAGATCGCTCATACGATTTGGCAGCTCAAAAGTAGTAAGTATCAGGATGAAGAAGAGAAAGTTGCAAAAGGTGGTCTGGCTCAGTTCAGTAGATTTACATACGTAGTCATTATGGTTCGTCTCCAAGCGATTTTCTAATTTGTTTGACATTTACGCTTCAGTTAACAAGGCTTTTCAACAAACAACACTGAGAAGTAGCCTAGTGCTAGTTTCTGCATTTTAGTATTTCAGGGGGGTTTGTCAGTCTGATGCATGGTGGCCACTTCATTTGTAGACTCCTCAGCTCTTTAACAGACCTTGTTTGTGACCATTTGAGTGATTTTTTACTATAAAGCTAGCACTTTGTCAGACCAACCAATGAGCCAGACCATATTATTATTTTAAAATATTTTACATTTGACATTTGATTAAATTTTTTTGCATTATAGTTAAAAATTATTGAACCCTAGCATTCCCACCATGCAGCAGGTGGGCTGAGAGGGAACTTCACAACCTTGATTGTATCTTGATCTTTCAAGATTTTGGTAGGAATGTTGGGAGTTATTACGACGAGCACACAGGCGTCTGGATTCAGTCCGAGTTGTCAAGATTCAGGTGTAGCAGAGCACCAGTCTGGCCTTCTAAAAACTTGTCAAGATATTAGCTGGAATAATAAAACAGTTAAGTCCTAAATACAATATGAGGAACAGGGAGGAATTTAGATAATAGCTGAGAAATGGGAATCATATGATGAGTGAAAAATCCATGATCTCCCATGAGTCTTTCAAGATTTGAAAGCATATCAAACCCCCATTCTGGGGAAGAAGTTGAAGTTTAGCAAGTTTAGTAACCCCATAACCCCCCATTTATCTGCCTAACTGCTGGGATCATTGATAAACTGGCCAGAATGGGCCCGGAATCTGTAATGGGGATTGTCTTCTAGAAGATGGACAAATGGCTAAGTCATGTCAAGGATCAGACCTAACAAAGCCTGCTGGGAGACTGACAGATATGATAGAGGTGAATTCAACCTCCGGACGAGGCGTAAAGTGCTGTATCCGGGCTTAGAGGATCTTCCCTTGTTGCAGAACCGACAGAATCACAAAGCCCATTCTAAGACCCCTTTTGCTCAGATGCGAAACTGCACTGAAGCATGAAATCCCCCAAGGGCAATCATCTCCGAGTGGCAGAGAAACAGCGCTCAACCTTCCACACTCTTTTACTTAGATCCCTCCATCCTCCATCCCTCACTCTCTTTCTCCGTCTTTCCCTTATCGTGGGGCCTGAATACCAGTGACCAATGGAGGCGAACTAAGAGGCCTGTAGAATAGAGAAATGACTGAGAGACGTACGTCAATGTAGTTGGCGTTGACGTAGTCAGAATTGGGATCGGCCAGAAGAGAGTGGAGCTTTACCCGATGGCGGTCATCTAGAGGATAAAACAAAAAACACAGTTATGACTCTATTAAACAATTTGTACACATTTATCCGTGTATGTAATAATTAAGGAGGCTTATGGATCTGTATTGTTGATTCTGTACATTTTTGCAAGACATTATCTTAAATTCGTCTGAAGCTGTTGCTAAGTTACATCTGGCAGGTTTGGTGTTAAAATTAGCTTAGTGAGTTTAGAAACCAAGTCTGTTCAACAAAAGGCAACAAACTTTGAAAACTTACTAATGAATAACTCGGCAGTAAAGAAGAAAACATTGAAAAGAAAAAAGAAATCCTGCTAGCACCCCTATGAGATTCTAGTAGCATGCCATGTGTGTTTCCAGAGCGTTTCCCTCTGCTGTTCACTGTGACTAAGTCAGTGGAATCACTCACGGTCCAGCAGGGTATCTTGTCTGCCTTTGGTCTTGTCCTTCTTTTTGGTGACGTCCCATCCATCGAAAAAGCTCTGCAAAAAAGGCGCAAGTGAATATTTACCAATAATAAATGGACCACATTTTAGTCTTTCACATCAAAACTGTCTACTTCACATACTAATACACAATGTTTTCTTGTTGAAGTATACATTTATTTAACAAAGGGTGAATACGTATTTGGCATATTTCATGCCAAATGAAATATTATAATGTTTTGATTTCAGTTTAGTTTTATTCAAACTATAATTTTACAAAACCCACTGTCACAAAGCAACTTTTCAGAAATGCACAGGACCCTGAAAAACTCCCAGAGAGCATCAGTACAAAACAAAGAGGAACCTTGGCTCAAAAGAGAAAATTCTACACAGCATGGGAAAGTACCATTGAGAGGACCCAAGACTCAAATAGCAAATTCCTAAAGAGAACAAGGATGAAACATTGAGAGAATTAACAGATTTAACACAATTTTACTTACTAATTAAAGTGCTTGCTCTGAGCAGAGCACACTATTGTTCTTCTTAAATTTTATTCTTCTTCCGTTCACCTGTTTTTGGCCCCCTACTCCTCCCAGAGCTTTCGAGATAGAGACACTGTTCCAACTCTGACACGTCGCGCCCGATCTGAAGTTAATGGCTCACAGCTTTTTGATGCGTTTTGTCATTTGTGCGCTATTCATATTTATCCAGCGAAACCGATTTGCAAAAGTATTGGCACCCCATAAATCCTCAAATTTCAGATAGTCCTGCTTGGGCACACTTCGTCCAAAACCCACCAAACTTCATGTGATCCCTCAGGCCAACGTCCCTGACACACAAACAGGGTCGGTGATGACCTGCACTTGTCTTTTCCATTTCTTTCACTCATCCTTTTTTCCCCCCATTCATTTCATTTTTCACCTCGTTGAAATGAATGCAGTTTCAGGTGATCAGACTTGGTGATCATACAGTGACTGAACCTTATGAAACTTCACATCAGACCTCAGGCCAAACCCCCAATGACACACATGTGTAAACTGAACAATGTGGACAAATGTTTTGGGACACATGTGTCATACAAATGTATTGAAAACTCACACACAACACATACAAACAAATATACACGCACTGTTGCTAGGGTGTAGGAGGTTGTTGTTATGCAGTGTATGTGTAGTTGCTAAGGTATAACAAGTGGTTGATATGATGTACAAGATGGCTGCTTGGTAGTATTTAGGCAGTTGTCAAAGGTGGTTGTTATGACGTTTTTGGGTGGTTGCTGAGGTATAAAATGTGCTTGCTATGGTATAGGATGTGGTTGCTATGGAGTTTTAAGACAGTTGCTATGTCATACAAGGGTGTTGCTAGGTCCAAGCTGTGATACTATATGTGGTTTCTAAGCAGTTTTAGGCAGTTGCTATGGTGTAGGAGGTGGTTGCTTTGAAATTTATGGGTGGTTGTCAAGGCATGAAAGGCAGTTGCTATGAAGGGTCAGGTGACTGCTGCATTTTTGAGCAAGCACACTTTGCATTTTCTCTGCGGAAATGTCTAGTTATCAGGTGAGATTTGACAATAAGAAAGTCTAAAATCATTGTTACAAGAAAAAAATGCACAGATGTTGTCACTGCAGAAAACTATATCATAATATAGACCTTTGCAATTTAGAGATAGATGAAGGTTGCATCCCAGATGTTCCCAGTTTTTACAGATGTTTTGACTCATGGAATAATTTGCATTCTTCAGAAAAGAACACATTTTAGGCATGTTATATAAAGGATTCCACTGTACTCATATCTTAAGTCCTTTCTAATATATTTCTGACAGCTGTTTACCATATTTTTCCTCGAACCAGTTGCGGCAACTGCATTTAAATGAACACGAAAGAGAAAGGGCCCCAGAAAAACTGGCACTAGTCATATCTCGTCTTCAGAGCGCTAAGTCTCTTTAGCTGCAACACACCTAAACAGCAGGACTCAAGCATGCAACTTTGTGACTTTACTGAGATGAGGATGTTAATGCCTCATCAGACACAGCACGAGGCTATTCCTGAGCACGTGAGTGTGTGTGTGTGTGTGTGTGTGTGCGAGAGTGTGTGTTTGTGTGTATGCTGGCCTACCTGCACCAGCGGTCAGAGAAAGACCAGCATGCCAATGAGGGGATTACTTGAGTGTGTGCCTCTCCCCAAGGTAAATCCACCTTTAATTCAACTGCCTCCTCCAGTTACAACCATTCTTATTTTTCTCTTTTCTTCTTCTTTTTTCCTTTCTTTCTTATAATCTCCCCCACTTTCTTGATCTTTTTCAGTCTTTCTCCAGGTTTACTCTCTTTTCTTTCTTTCTTTCTTTCTCAATTTTTTCTTATTCTATGTCCGGCCACACATTAAAACCTTTGACATGTGAAAACCATCGATCATCTTGTTTCAGTGGTACCTGTCAAAGGTGGGATATATTAGACGGTGAGGGAACTGCTATTTCTCAGTGTTAAAAAAAAATTGTACATCGACATCGACAAAAGTCAAACTGTGAGTGGTAGATGACTAGGTAAGAATATCTCCAAAACGGCGGATAGAAGATTGGAAGTTTATGCTGGCCATGAAAGGAAAGGTGTCAGAACAGTTTCTGCTAGAACAGTTTCTGGTTTGAGGAACATAATAAAGACTTTGAGGCTTTGACTTGCCCAGATGTCAATTTGATCAAGCATCTATGGCGGGCTAGATATAACAGCACAGCTTCAGAGGTCTTGAGTGGAGTTTCGAGCTGTTTAAATGGAATGAGAGGGCCATATCTATATATACAGCCTGCATTCAGCATGACATTTTCATATGTCTCATTCCATCTAATCTGTACTGTCTTCAATGAGATAATCAATATTCTTCTTTGATTCTCTCTCTCTCCCTCTGTGTACAATCCATTGATCAAGATATGAGTTGGTGCAGACCTACCCCTACGAAACGATAAACATATCTAAGTGGTTTATCTCTAAACTGAGATACATACAAATAAGCAAAGCTGACAGGCGATTTCAAATATTCATGGTATTTATTTAACCAAAAATATTGGGCAGAGAAGATTAATCTCTGTTAGAACCAATTTGGAGGAAAAGGTAAATATACACCTCTGGAAAAAAGAGCTCACTGCTATTTATTATTAATTCAGCATCTCCATGAGTATGACCACCATTCTGCCAGTGTCTGTTAAACTCCTACACAAGAACCTCATTCTGCCTTATGAGGGACTGATTGCTGATCACCTGAATCACATCTTATTTAATGAGGAAAAGTATAAAACACTGCTGTAATCCACACTCTCCTGTGATGAGACCAGTGAGACCAGTTGATGAGACCATTTGGATGGTAAAACACTACTAGAAGATGGTCAAAGGCAATTATTGCCATTATGTTTAAGAGAGAACAAGAGATTAGTTTTCTTTGAATTGTTCGAGTTCTGTAATTCTGTAATTCTCTGATTTTGATGTTTTGACATTTCCATTAAAATGGGGATTTAAAGAACAATATTTTTATTTTAAAAAGAGGAAAAATACTGTCAATAGTGCTTAAAACCTAAGGCAAAGCTGTTCAGTTCAATACTTGCGCCTATAAAAGATAAAACCTGAGAAACTGAACATTTTTTCAGTGGTCTCTTATTTTTTCCATACCGGTAAGCAGTTCATTTGATGCTCACAATCAGTGATTTTAATAGACTATATTAAATGCAGGTGCTCCCTGTACAAGGGGAAAACACTTGTTTTATTGATGGAACTTTGCAAAGTAGCTATTCTGTGATCTGGACAAACTAAAGAAAAAGCCACAATGGTTTGATTGAAATATATAATGACTTGATCGGTCTATAAAAAGTCAGTGTGCCAATCTCTCAAGTTGTATTACCTAAACAATTTTTTGACAATTGATTTTTCACATTATCTATGTAAATGACTCATTGGTAAGTATGTTTGAAAATGATGGAAACAATTTAATATCACAATTATTACAACATTAAGTTTTTTGAAGTTTGATAAGTTGAGGTTTAATAAGTTGAGTAGAACACTAAATGCTTAAGAGTTTATATACATACAAAGCCCTCATACTTGCCAAGTTAGGCTAAAATATGAGGATACAGCTGTTTGGGAGCTGACAGATCCGGCTCTTATTTGGAAGAGCTGGCTCTCTGAAAGAGTCAAACTTCCCATCAATATAGCCAGCGAACGTAGACCGTGAATTGATTTCAGTCATTTCAATGTCACTCATGGTTACGTTCATAATTTGTAAAATGACTTGTTCAGTTCAGCATTCACGAAAAAAAAGGAACATGTTCAATAAATGCTTTTCATTAAATGCGTTCATGCACAACACTGGTGGGGACTGTACCTTGCTCAAGGGTACCCCAGTGGTGACACTAGCAGTGCTGTGATTCAAACCCACAACCATCAGATAGCAGGAGCAAGCCCTTAACCTCTAGGCCACCAGCTGCCGACCAGCATGTTTTAAAGCACTGACGACATCCACAAAATGTGCAGAAATAACCTCATGTGAAGTGACATGAGGTAATTTAAGACAATAGGGAAAAATATGCTCATATCGGCCACCTCTGTTTCAGTCGTACAAAACAGGTCGACTTCCAGTGTGCCCTACAGAGATACATTTTTGGAGGCTTCTCAGCATGACTCCCCTTGGGGAAATTCAGGTAATGAAGCCTGGCAGCCGCTCTCCCACTGACAAACCTCCATCCTGTTTACTCCTGCGGGCGCAGCGCTATCCGAAACGAAGGCGAGCGAACGCAACCTGTTCATTGATTTTTCTGGGGGATTTTCATCTGCCTAGTCTCGACTCGGCTTAATGAATCGAGCGGCACATCTGTATTCCGTGGGGAAAATTTGGTGAAAGAGCATTGAAAAGGAAAGCAAGACAGGGACGAGAGCAGGGAGGAGGTGAAGGTGGCTATGTCATTAAAGCAGTGAATGAAGCTAATATTATCGCTGGCAGTTATTATAAAGAGTCTGATGGAAAAGGCTGATATGAGCTCATGACGGAATAGGGAAAGGGCTGGGAGCCTTTCACCTTTCTGAAGAAGGGTAATTTAGATACGGCGCAGAGACTAAACGACTGCAATCAATGCATTAGATGCAACGCATTAGACGCTCTTCATATGCATACAAATACAGATTTAACCAGCTCAGACTGCTGGAAAACTTTAAGGTCAAAACAATTATCTTGCTATAAAGTCCATCCGTGGCCGAGTTTCAGCCCTCCCTTAGAGGCAGCCAGATTTCAGGCTGAAACCTCTAACTCTCTATTCTTGTTATATTTGCCACCGATTTCCATAAAAGTGCTTGGACTATTAGCAGCAAAGCAGGCCCAAAGTATTCACACTCCACCATCATATTTAAAAATGTGTATCAGGTGCTTTCTTTGCATCTAATCCCTTACTTTCTCAAAATTATTTTATTATCACCATAATTGTGCACAGCAGAACTAATTCTTGATCATTGCAGCTCTCTGGTTTTAACCAAGATTTAAATAACCTCACTGTCACAGACAACAATGGAGTTCCTGGAGTAGTAACGTTTTCATTTCTTCGGTTTTGAATATTTTGGGATGGCAGTCATTTTTCTGCAACCATCATTTCCACAGAATACTCTATTCTTACAATATGTCTTTTACTAATGATCTCTACCCAAAAATAACAAGCTTCTCATTTTGAATAACATTTGAATCATTATAGTTTTTTTATAATTTTTGGCCCATCTCAGTTCTTACATCACGGTTCCTAAATCTGTTCTAGGATGTTTTGATCCAAGCCAAAATTCCATATTTTAAGTACAGATTTAAAATATATTAATGTTAGTTTAGCCAATCTGTTTGCCCTATAAAATTGACCCATCTTCTACTACTTTACATTTCATGTTCAGTGCACCCCAAGATTTGTGCTTGCCACCCTACCTGGCTTGATACTGGTGACTGATTGGGGTTCCTGCTAACGTACCCACCATGAAGCCAGTTCAATATGGTATTCACCCTTCTACAAGTGCTACTCACTCTCAGATTCTTTGGAAATCCTCATACCACCATGCCATAGTCCATTAGTCGCAGTGGAAAGGCTCATTTGAATGTCGTTACCACTGTTGTGAACAGTCCATCACACTTCCCTCTGAACTCTGGCTTTGGTCTGTTTGGACTGATGACTGCTCATTTTTGCACGTATTTCTAAGCAGTCCTATTACACTGTGTCCCCTAGCTGTCTTCATTACTAGCTACCTACCTCAACATTTCACTGTCAGCTTTATTTCAGGCTTGCACCTATGTTTCTGTAAAGCTACTTCATGAAGCTCTATAAGATAATTAATAAATATGAAACGCTACAGTAAAATGACCTCATGTTTAAAATGTTACGTGACATTTGGCATATGACCATTTTTTGGTCTTCTGTATTTCTGTCTTCTCAGGTAATGTACTTTCTGTCTTCTCAGGTAATGGCTTTGAATGTACTCTTGCTCTTACTGCTAAGTATGTAATAGCTACAGACCAGTTTCACTGTGCTTTGACAAAAGGCACAGCTGAAAAACATTGATGCCTGTTGGTATGTTTCCATTTTTTAAATAGTTCCACACTGCAGATCTTTAGACAACCAATGCTGCAAGTTGTCCGTTTATGCCATTGGCTAAAAAAATAGAAGAATCAGATAAGAGACTTAAGAAGTCTAATAAAATAAGACTAGGAATCACTGGGCCATCATGTGTTTGCCGGCTTTTGATGACACAGTCACCCGTGACCAGGAGTACAAGAGGACAAAATTGCCCACCTGATACCAGTGTCCCAGATCAGACAACCTCAGCACTACGCAGAACCTATGATGTGACTCCTCACCTCGTACTCTTGTTTGAACCCATAGCCCTCGGCTGTCTTCATCTGGTTGATGTGTTGCAGCAAGTCGGCCACACGCACGGCTGGGTGCAGCTGACCTGTGTGGTACGGAGAACTTTTCCTCCGGCAGTGGCGTCGTGGAGAGCCACCCAGGAGACTGCTGGACTCGTTCACCGAGCTGCGCTGCTCAGCTGGACACGCACACACACACACACACACACACACACACACACACACACACACACACACACACACACACACACACACAC